>JAJEJH010000078.1:490842-621055 GCA_026122585.1 Anacardium occidentale
ATTTTTAAAAAATTTTTAAAAAATTTTTAAAAATTTTAAAAAATTTTAAAAAAAATTTTAAATTTAAAAATTCAAGCAGCCACCGACGGCGGTGGCCACCCATAATAGAACCAGATAGTCATTTCCGGCCACCTGGTTGGCCTCCCCCTTTGGTGGAGGCGGCCAAATCAGTCGCCTCCAGTTTTGGAGGAGACGACCAACATTAGGAGCCGGAAACAGCCGTAAAGGGTCGGCCTTGGCCCCACTGGCAGTTTCTGACTTTTATTTCGGGCAGAGGCGGCCAAAACTTGAGGTGGCCGATCTGGCCGCCTCCACCGAACTGGGAGGCCAGATCTGGCCTCCCCTGGAACCAGGTGGCCGGAAATGGTCACCTGGTTCTATTATAGGCGGCCACGGCCGCCAGTGCCGGTGGCGGTGGCTACTTCAATTTTTAATTTTTAAAAATATTTTTTAATTTTTTTAAAATTTTATATTTATATAAAATTTATTTTATTAATTTATAAAGTTTTAATATTAAAAAAACAAAAGTGCCCCTGATTATTACCGTACACTTATTATTTTTTAATAAAAAAATTGGATTATGGGAGGGAAATTGGGTTTTTAAACTTAAACGGGTGAGACTTTATCCCCCCCCTCAAACTATGGGTGGGAACTAGTCCTTTGGCCTTTTCAAAATTTTTTAACATTATACAAATTTAAAAAATTTATGGCTAATACATGCATAACAGCTGTATAATTAAACTTCAAGCTAATAATGATACAATAATATTGTTGATATTACGAAAATAAAATATTTATAGCTAAATATCTTAATTAACTATAAATTAAATATTTTATAGCTAATGCACAAATAATTGCTACATAGTTAAACTTGTAACTAATAATGATACTAAATTTCATGAAAATTAAAATTCTATAGCAAAACACTTTAACTAGGTACCATCTTTTATCATAGTTAAAATATTGTGGCTAAATGGCTAGTTATTGCCACAATTTTAATAAGTTAAAGTAAGAGTTGAATATTAGCTTCACGTGAAAAATGGTTATCACTAAAATGATTTCTTTTCATGAATCTAGTCTCAGTGTTTGGTTTTACAAGCCCTAAGGACTGGGATATTGTACACATAATATGTACTTTAGTTGTGACGTGTGGAGTTTTCTTGTTGTGACAACACTTCAAATTCACAAACCTCATCATGTTAAAAGCAAGAATTTCGAGTTTTAATTCTTGTGTATTTATTCAGAAGCAAAATTGAAATAGAAACTTCATAACAAGCTTTTAATGACTTAAAGCAAAACCACCATTTTAGTTGCCTCTGTAAGAAATTAATTCAGTCACGTACATGAAGAAAAACACTTAATAAGATTAAACATACATGAATAACAGCCATGATTTTGTATTTTTGTTCTCCAAGCTTCAGATCTTCCAGATAGCTTTTTGTCTTCCTCCCCTTACTCAATTTTCTTATATGTTCTTCAATGGGATTATTGTTCTCATAGGGTTTTCTTATATAGAGTGAGAAAGGGACTTAACCAAGTTATAATGTATATAATAAGGTCTTCTCATGATGGGTTTACTTTTGTAGTCAAAAGGTATATACTAATCATCAATTACATATTTAAATTAAAGTGTTTTAAGCCCATACAAATGGATAATCTCTTATAGACCCAAAAGAATCGAACCAATATTATCTCACACAAAACAATTAATGACAGCCCATACGAATATTCGATTTTATTCTAACATGCTCCTACTTGGGCAACATTAATTGTCATCTCAAAATTGGACTATAACATAAAACAATTATAGCCTCACATAAATTCAAATACGATTTGAAAACACATTTTAAAGATAATCTAGTTTACACTAAATTATTAACATAGAACTATGGCGATCAATATACATCTTATTGGTATAGGACCTTCCATAATCATTGATATTAATAATTCAACCGACATGATTTTAAATGTAAAAATGTAGTAAGTAATAGCACCACAAATGATCTAAACACCATATTGTTACTTGTCAATCCTAAAAAGTGATCTCTATATCACATATACTTCTGTAAGAAGCCTCAAAGAAAAATCCACAAAGTCATAAATAATTATGTTATCATATCTCTGTCACATATGCTTCAAAAAAAGACTCAAATGTTGAATTCGTGTCCTAAATAATTCATGTTCAATCAACGTATTCTCATAAACAAGATATAACAATTATTGAACAATGACGACACAAATAAATATAGTATGGATTCAATATAGATAAACAAGAAGAGAATAATACATAACATATTAAAGACTCTCACTAAACAAGTACATGAAAAAATTCTAAGATCCCTATATTAATAACATGTTGTTGAAAAATCACATGCAACATACTTAACTTACATGGTAGATGAAGTTAACAAACTATGTTTAACACTTTTCCAAAAAATTGCTCCATCAACTAACAGAAAATTAATCCTGAAGTAGGGTTCAAATCATCCACACAACCAACATAATCAGAATTAGTGTAGCCAATCACCTCAAGCTAATCAACTCTTTTATATGCTAACATATGGTTCTTAGTTCTTTGCAAGTATCTCAAGACTTTCTTAGAAGCAATCCAATGAGCGTGTCCAAGATTAGACAAATATCTCCCTATCAAACTAAAATGAAAAACGATGTCTATTGCAGTACAAATTTGAGCATACATCAAACTACCTACTACACTAAAATAAGGCATACTTAATATAGGTTTTTTTAGAAAAGACATAAAAGGTAACGAGATCTATCTTTATGAATCTCAATGGCCAATATATAAGATGCCTCCTTGATATCTTTCATGTTAAAATTATTTGACAATAAATCTTTGGTCTCCCAAAGTAAACCTAAGTCATTACTAGTTAATAAGATATCATCAACATACAAGACCAAAAAAAAGAAACTTTCTCCCACTAATCTTAAGATAAATACAAGAATCAATCTTATTCTCAATAAAACCTTGAGAAGTTACCACTTATCAAATTTTAGGTACCATTGGTGAGAAGCTTGCTTGAGTTTACAAGCAAGATTTTCCTTACCATTTTCTACGAATCCCTCAAGCTGTTGCATATACACCTCTTCACACAAATCTCCATTCAAGAAAGTTGTCTTCACATCAATCTAATATAAATTCAAATTGTAATGAGCTACAAACACCATAATCATCCTAAAAGAATCCTTAGTGGACATAAGAGAAAATGTCTCACTATAGTCAACACTTTCTTTCTAAGTAAAACCTTAACCACTAATTTGAACTTAAAAAGTACTATCTTTCCTTTCTTTATCTTTCTTCACCTTATACACCTATTTATTTCCAACAACTTTACAACCTTCAAAAAGTTCTACAAGTTCCCAAACTCTATTATCAACCATGGATTTCATCTTATCTCTTATAGCATTCAACAACATGATAGCCTATGAACTAAAGATAATTTCACGTATATCAAAGACTCTATGACATCTTCTAAAACATAACTTTCCTCTCTAAGAAAAACTATATAATCATCAGAAACAACAAAGTGCCTCTCTCTAGTAGATCTTTTTTAAAAAAATCTTGTATAAACTTTGAGGTTGATCAACCACCTCAAGAGTAGAAAGATTAATCATAGGTCTATGAAAAACCTCAACAGCATGAGCAAGCAAAATAGTTTTTTAAAAAATTGGCAAAGGAAAAGATACCATCTTCTTCTCTAAGATTAGTTTTACCGACTAAGTAAACTCAAGGTTAACAACATCAAACTCCAAGAATTTATATGTAAAGTGTTCAACTATCCTATTACCATGATCCTTTAGAATGATCAAGATAACTAATAAAACAAACATAAGTGGTATAAGAATCAAGGGCTTTCTTTATAAGATTATAAATTTTTGCCTTAGTTAGACAACCCCACACACGAAAATGGTTTAAACTCCCTTTCTTACTGGTTGACAACTTGAAACGTGTTTCTGGGACAGACTTACTAGGAATATAGTTTAGAATACACAAGGCAATTTTAATAGTTTCACCTCAAAGGAAATTAGGTAGGTTTGACCTACACATCATGCTCTTCATCATATCTTTTAGAGAACAATACACTTCTTTGTCACTTTATTCTATTTAGGACTTATAGGCATAATATACTAAGCAAATATCTAGCAAAAGGCCCCAAAAGTTGCCCAAAATCACCATGTCTACCATAGTGTTCACCCCTATGATTAGATCTTACAATCTTAATGACTATCCCTAATTGCTTCTCAACCTCGATCTTAAATTTATCAAGGGCATGAAATTTTTCTTTAATGAAGTGTACAAAGCCATAGCAAGAGAAGTCATTAATAAATGTGATAAAATATTTGTTCCCATATATAATTAAAAGTATATGGTCCATTGATATCTGTGTAAATAATCTCTAAAAGACTTGAACTACAAGTTGCATGTAACTTCTTGGTCTTGCTTAATTTACCCTTAATATAATCAATACAAGTCTTGTAATCACTAAAATTAAGGATAGGAAGAATACCATCCCTAGTCAATCTCTTAACCTTTTCTCGAGAAATATGACCTAAACACTTATGCCATAACATGAAAGATTTTTCTTTAATTAAACATCTCTTAGAGGTAATAGTTTTAATATTCAAAACATACACAACATTATAAACTAAACTTATTTTATATAAACCATCAATCAAAATAACACATCCAACAATTTTAGAATTTAAAGACAAATCAACATGTTTATTGCCAAAGTTAAAATAATATCTAGCTCCAACAAAAAAAATCTAGATTAAATTTTTTTCTAATACTAAGAACATAAAATGTCCTTTTCCTTAGTAAAACTCTCCTCAATAGGCTTTGGCAACTCATCCTCATGAAGTGTTAAATCGACATCACCAATTCCCAAAGCAAATTCTCTGTCTTTTTTCTACTTCTTATAGTTGGAACCATTCAACATCTCGATATTGATATTATTATTGTTCACCACAATACTAATTGTATAAAATTAAGTATGCAATAAATTACTTATTTTGGGTAACAAACATAATCCATAGAATTGTCGATATTCACTAGAGTCTTGCATATCACTTACACACCCTTTTTGGGCAGGAATGTAACATTTAATAGAACCCTTGAAGTGAAGCCACATAAATGAAAATACACTAGTCTCAAAATTTAGTGCCTTTAGGAAAATAAATTTCTAAATCAATGCATTTTCTCACAAATATATCCTCCATTATTATTTTGAATTTATTTCTTAAAATTAAAATATATAACCCTTTGAGTAGGAAATCATATATATTAACATCATATAAAAATTATATAAATCTCAATGAATAGACCACTTTGATGGAACCAACCATACTTAACTCATAATTTTTTTTTTTTTAAATGGGTATATAAGGAAACTATATAGCACAAACACAATATTATCATCGCATATGACACCAACACACATATATGTGCCCTCAAATTATCATTCTCACAATTTATTGCATTTGTGTGATAAACCTATTCTTAAATATAAAAGGGAAAATTAATTTAGTCACTAAAAAATTTAGAAAAACACAAAGGATTTTTTTTATTTATAAAATTAGACATTCAAAATTATCTAAGAAAAAGATGAAAAGGACCAAAAAAAAAAAATAATAATCTACACATACTTATTATGATTTATAACTATCTCAAACCAAGCAAAATAATTGATTAATTGGTAGTCTTGACATGCAATTCAAAAATTGGCAATCATGATATTTTGCCTCTAATTTTCATGGCCATAGAATTTCTCAGCAACCAAATATTGAACACATGCAAGTCATGCATACTATTAATATAACTACAAAAAATCAGTGACAAAGAAAATCCTAATTCTAAATACCATATATATAGGAATGTAAATGAATAAGAAGGTAGAGTACAAGCCAACAAGTGTAAGTTAAGCTTTCAAAATCATAAAATCAAACAAGTGGTGAGCCCCATTTCATAAGTCTATACTCAAAAAAGGATGCATAGTTTTTCATTTTTAAATTGCTAACTATTTCAAGTAAATGATATTCCAAAATAGATTAGGATTCTAAACTTCATATATGTTTGGCTCTGACACCAATTATTAGAAAATAATTTAGTCACATATATAAAGAAGAACACATAAGAAGATTAAACATACTTGGATTAACAGCCATGATTTTGTATTTTTGTCCTCTAAGTTTCAAATCTTCTAAATGGCTTGTTGTCATCCTCTCCTTATATTTTTCCTTAGATGCTTTTTAATGGGACTACTATTCTCATATGGTTATCTTATATATAAAGTGGGGAAGGGACTCAGCCAAGTATACAATTAGGTCCTTTCATCATAGGCTTGCTATCGTACTCAAAAGACCTATATTATCCGTCAATTACATCTTTTAGTTATAGTGTTTAGGCCCATACAAATGGATTATCTCTTATGGGCCTAAACTAATTAAACTGATATATATGCCCACACAAAATAGTTAGTGGTATCTTATATGAATATTAGACTTTATTTTAATAGCCTCAACATATAATAAAGTAATTTGTTTTTTAAAGCTAAAAGACATAAACCCTAAAGCTAAAACATGAAGAGATATAAAAGAACACTAAAGAATCTACAACGAAATCATTAAAACCAAGGTTTAAACTCTTCTTCCTTAAAAGAAAATCATGGAAAAAAAAAAAAGAAAAAAAATACCCATTGATTTAAAATCAATCCTTCAAACACAAGCAGTGAAAACCCAAATGCCAACTAAGCATAATAAAAAAAGAGAAAGCAAAATGAGCAACATCAATCAAGAAAGGCGAAACCTAGATAAGTGACCAATCATTTGTGTTGTGGATTTATGTAATGGCTATCATAGCTATTGTGTTGGGATAATGAGCAAATGGCCACTTAAAAGTATGTCTGTCAATTGGGTTAGACAAACATAAAACTCGATTATTTAACCAAAAAAAAAACTTAGTTCTAGACCAAACAAAATTTGTGCCTCAAACAAGTTTGGACATCAAAAAATTTCTTGGTAAATTATAGACTCAAGCTCGAATAGCCAACCCAATATGTGATTAAGTCTGAAAATTGTAGTGTTTGTTAATTATATTAATGTTGTATTTAAGTAGTGTTTGTCAATTTTTTTCAGGTTTAAAATAGAATAAATTTGAAATAAGTTTAAATGTTACATACATAGGTGTAATTAAAATGTAATAATATATTTTCTAAGTTGAACTATATATATATACACACACACACACACATATATACACACACATTTACTGGCATAATGAGACTTCTCTAATTAGAATTTTTTAAAAATATTTTATATTCATGGATTCAATTGTTTTACACATTAATTTGATATCTGAATCTTTTTTTTTTTTTTTTTTGTTGGTAAGCCTTACAAAAGATTAAGTCTAATATTAGTTTATGGTTCTTTGAGTTGATTGCTTTAAATTTGGTTACTTTAGGGGTGTTTTTGTAGGTTTTAAAATTTGAAGGGTATTTGGATCGTATTTTTAGCATTGTAAGGGTAGGCCCAAAATAGCCGTAAACAGGCTCCAAACTCAATTCAATTTAATAAATTAGGCTTGAACCAAAATTTTCTAGGCTTTAATGGACAAACTCAAAACTTGAGTCATAAATGTTTTCAAGACTGAGATTGAACAAGTCAAACGAAATTCAGTACGTTTAGCTGGATAGGTCTACTTAAAAGAAGTAGGTTGAAAGAAACTTATAAGAAAAAAGAAATATACGAGAAAATCAATGGACTAAGAATTTTGTTACTCAAACTTAGACCCTTCTACTTATGATTCCTAACTCTTCACCACTTGAGCCAACCCTTGGGATAATAATATTCATATTTTGGAAAGGACAAACTACTGTCTATGCTCACAATTCAACTATCATTGATGTGTCAAGGTTATTTCTTGTATGGATAAGCTAGCCATTATCATTAGTTTGTCATTGTCATCAAAATAACAATTTAAATGTCATTTTTAACATATAAGACTAGAGATTGGTCATTTGTTGATTGTAAAAAGTTTGACTAACAACTATAATAGAGATGATCTCAAGAGCAACAACTATTTTTTTTAAACTAATAAAAGGATATATTATTGTAGTTTATTGATTTCTTGATAGATGACATGAATTTCTAGAGTTTCAGAGGTAAAAGTAAATATACTACTAATTGAAAATAATTCATTCATTATAATAATAATAATAATTTAATTGTTATTTTCATGACAAACATATGTTTATTTCATACATCTTTGAGAAAAATTATAAATCAAATAACATGGAATAAAAAAGTCAAGAATTGCGTAATGCCAATTCAACAAGCAGAATCTTTAAGCGATAGCAACACTATGAAGGACAACTGTCTCAACAGTAAGCCCAGGTCCAAATCCGAATAGAACTCCCCACTCAAGGCCCTCTCCTGTTGTCTTGAAACCATTTTCAATTGATTTCTTTCTCATTTCATCCAAAATAAATAGGACACATGCGCTTGACATATTACCATACTCAGAAAGAATATGTCTTGTGGCACCTAACTTCTCTTCCTTAAGCCCCAATTTGAGTTCAACTTGGTCCAAAATTGCGGGTCCACCAGGGTGTGCAATCCAGAAAAGCGAGTTCCAGTCAGAAATACCCAAAGGTTTGAATGCCTCAACCAAACTCTTCTCAATATTCTTTGAAATAAGCCCAGGGACATCCTTCAAGAGGTGAAATGTAAGCCCAACTTCACGAAGATGTCCATCAATTGCCCCGTCACTATCAGGCAAAATTGTTTGAGCAGTCGAAACTAATTCAAACAGGGGCTTCTCAACCCCGGGCACAGGGTCAGAACCAACAATGACAGCAGCTGCACCATCACCAAACAAGGCTTGACCCACAAGACTATCAAGATGGGTGTCACTAGGACCACGAAAAGTAACAGCAGTAATTTCTGAGCACACTACTAGGACACGAGCACCTTTGTTGTTCTCAGCCAAGTCTTTGGCAAGGCGAAGAACTGTGCCACCAGCAAAGCAACCTTGTTGGTACATCATGTAACGCTTAACAGAAGGTCGAAGGCCCAAGAGCTTAGTGAGTTGATAGTCAGCACCAGGCATGTCAACGCCACTGGTGGTGCAGAACACCAAGTGAGTAATTTTGGATTTAGGCTGACCCCATTCTTTAATGGCCTTGGTGGCGGCTTCTTTGCCTAGCTTTGGGACCTCAACCACCACCATATCTTGCCTGGCGTCCAATGAAGGTGCCATGTATTCACAAACACTTGGGTTTTCTTTCAAAATCTCCTCAGTCAAGTACATGTATCGCTTCTTGATCATAGATTTTTCACCTGAAGTATATATATGACAAATTTAGATCAATAAAAAGTTAATAAACAAAACTAAATTACTAGATTTTTAAAAACTAAATAATTTAATTACCAAAAAGAAGGAAAAAAAAAAAAAAAACTAAAATGACTTTTATAAATCTCTATACTACACGCATCTAAAGCAAGAAAAGGAAATTAAAAAAGAAAGATGACGGATGATTTATAAGATGGGATGACTTACACATGCGCTTGAACTTCTCTTTAAGCTCAGTCTTGTGCTCACTGTTGGTGACACGAAAATAATAGTCAGGGTAGGTGCTTTGATCAACACAATTGAGGGGAGTTGCCGTTCCGATAGCCATGACGGTTGCTGGACCTTCGGCACGTTGTGCCTTGAGAACTTCCTGAACGCTCACCATTGTTTCTTTTCTTCTGTAAGCAATCAGGGAAAGGACCTCTCAGTATTGTATCTGCTAAGGAAATAAATCCTTTGTTGTGCCGAATGATGTTTGTTTTGTGAGTATTTATAAGACAGGCTGAAGGTTTGGTAGCTGAGTTTAGGTGAAAATTTCTTCGGTCTTGACAATATTTTATATTTACATGAATCAAATCCATCATCGAGAAAACTTTTTTTTATCTTTGTTATTCTTCTTTATCATTTTAAAAATACACTTGATTGTTTAATACCTTTTGTTTAATTTGAAGATTTCAGGTTTTGGTATTGTCGGGCTTGTGACTTGTTCAAATAAATGGCAACATGACAGAGGTAAGATGAGTGAAGGGTCGGTTTATGGAATTGGTCAGAATAAACGATAGACGCCATGTGAGACCAAAAATTTAATTAATTAAATTCCAAATTTCGTCAATTTCAAAGTGAACTTTTTTGTTCTTAATATTAATTGACTGGTTTAGGATAAGATGTTCATATCGATACTAGAAAAATACTAGTTGAAGATCATAATTTGGTCAAAGATTGGCTATTGACTGTAATGAACATGGCTACGTCCAAATGAGTTTGGTGCCCATCAACCTCTATTTTTTGGTTTTTCTTAATTCAAATATTATTATATGTTAAATAAATAGTTATTTAGATATATTTTAAACTTATGTTTTTGAAATAAATAATTAAATAATATGATTTTAGGCTTATTAATGTCAAATTTACAGGTTTAAGGTTTAGCACAAGGTCTTAATTTCTATCCAATAAAATAATACACTAATGATCGATGGCAGTTTGACTAGATGCAAGAAGACAACCATATCTGCTTATATATTCTGAATAAAATAAATAGTAGGATGAAGCATCGCAGAAAATTCCTCAATCCATAAGAAATTTGGCTTTAAAATGTGGAATTTTAAAAAAAAAATCGTAAATGTATTTCAAAATTGGAGGATTTGGTGTTCCAACAGCCAAGGTTGTGGCATTGGCTTCCGTAGGTTGACCAATTTTGCTCCAATGTTCAATACAAAGTTGTTGTGGTGTATTTATTTGACAAAGACATCAGGTCGTTGCTTAGTGTGAATCAATTTGAATTTCTCGGAATTTAGAAAAGAATGATAAAAGTTTGCATTTAGATGAAAATTCCAGCTTATTGCTAGCCCTCTGTCAAATTACATTCTAGTTTATTAACTTTGGGTTATTACCCTTAAACTATAATTTCTTACAACTAAGTCTAACAATGCATTTCGAGTCCATCCACAAAGGATGGACTTTTGTCACCCATTATTAAGACTAAACTTTACCTTTCAATGGTATGATTGTTATGTAATCAACTCTTTTCATCAACTGATATCTCATCAAGACTATGACTCAAAAATAATTTCTACCTTAGGTACTTTTGAGTTTATAATATGAATTTTGAAGTGACAAATGAACCAACCCAATCCTATTTAGCCACCGATTTAATTGGTCACAATTATCTATCAAATAACGTCACGAGATATCCCCTTATGTAGCCACAAGTGATGAATCCTATGATGATCCATCATAGTTCTGATACCATTTTTGATATAGCAAAAAAAACTATTGTATTGATAGTCTTAAAAGAAGACTATGTTACACTAGTGTCATAATAAGCCAATTAGTGTATATGACTCTCTGACATCTCAATTTAAAGGATCACATACACTACTATTTATTAGAGGATTTGTTTCATAGAAATTAAAGTTATTATCTGTGTGAAATCCTTTAATTGTCAATCTAATGAATATGTAGTCAACATGCACCCATATGTTATACAAGATTGGCATAAACAACCTTGATATGCAAGATCTATCACTATATTTTAGTAAAATTGTTCAACACAATGATAGTCTTATTGTGTTACCTATGCCCTTGGCTGAGATAATGTTAAAGCTAAAAGTGTTTCTATAATAACCACATTATGTGCTCATAAGGTTCTTATGATCAAATTGCATGTTAACTCTTCATTATTATATCAATCTAAGGATATTCATCATATACATATTCTTACATATGTAAGATATAACGAAAAATTGATATTTGTTAATTTATAAGTTCGAAAACTAGCAGTATTATATCCTCTTACAGTGAGTTCATCTTTACCAACATAAACTAAGAAAACATTATTTGTCTTTCTCATGTAATTAAGAATGTTCATAATGGTTGTCTAGTGATGCTTATTAGGACCCGATTAATATTTGATACACACGCTGAGGGTGTATAAGACATCAACTCGAGTTTATAACATGTTGTATATAATACATCCAATTGTAAACACATATAGGATTTCATTAATCTTTTTTCTCTCTTGTGTTTGGAGGATATTTTTCTCTAGAGAGTTCTACACCACGTAACATCTAAAGAAACCTCCTATTGAATTCTTCCATGATAAATCTTTTTAGCACCTTGTCAATGTATATGCTCTAACTTAGGCCAAGTAACCAATGCGATCTATCATTATAAATATTAACGTCAATGGTGCAAGCAGTTCTCTTAAGTCCTTCATAGAGAAGCAATTGGATAATCAAGTCTTTACCATCTATAAGTTTGGTATATCATTTTCTTATAAGCAATATTTCATCAACATTTAACATTAGAAATGCCACTACGCTTTAACTAACCTTTTTATAGACATAAGATTTTTCTTTATTTTTTATGGAATCAAATTCTTTTATGACATCATCAAAATAAACATTGCTTTACAAAAATTCTATTTAGGAATGTGATCTTAACATCCATTAGTAAAATTTTATAGTTTGTGGTATATAGTAATCACAAGAAAAATTCTGGGAGAATTTAGAATCACCATAGGTAAGAAAGCTTCATCATAGGCTATGTCATTTTTTTGTTTGAAACCTTTTATGACTAGTTGTTCTTTATAGGAATGTACATTATCCTTTATGTCAATCTTCCATTTAAAGACCCCTTTACAGCCCATGAGTTTTACCTGTTTAGGTGGATCCACCATAATCCATACTTAATTCTAACACATGAAGTTTATCTCAAATTTTATGGCCTCTACTAAAAACTCTGGGGTTTGAAATGAATTATATGACCAAAAGAAGTGAGTAAAAAACAAAGATGACTTGGCAAAAGTGAAATTAAATTTCAAAACCCTAGCACAAAAAAATCGAGAAAGCATGCTAAAAGTCTGAAAGACCAAAACAAAAAAGAAGGGGTTAAATTGATAATAAAAGTAATTGTTGGCTTACATTCATTTTTAAGTAAACTTATATAGTGCAAAAAGTCAATAATTTTCAAATCAATTATGAATAGACTATTATTTTTTGTTAAACATTAGAGGAAATTCTGTAATTTCCCGAGATTAGAATGGTCTTTCTAGGCCTTGAATCGGAGTTAGAAAAGAGATTTTTCAGTTAAAAATCAGCTTCAGTGAGTTAGATGGGTCGAACGGTCTTTTTGGTGACTTTATATACTGCTTGTGGAAGGAGCATGATCGCGCGTCTCTAGACTTCCTTTCTCTTCATGCACACCCGTGCATCTTGTCGCACGCTCATGCATACCTACTAATATATAAAGTCAGATTTTTCCCTCCACCAATTTCAGCTAGCTTCTTATCCATTTTCCCTTCCTTTCTCTCCAGTTAACCCTAACCAATTAAGGGAGAGATTAGCCAGCTTTTAGTAGTCAATCTAGTCAAGATTCAGCTAGAGATAGTGAGATTGAAGTCATTAGCAGCTCTAGGTAAGTGTTTCCTTACCTTCTTTCCTATGTCCTTACCTTCTTTCATGTTTCCATAGTTTATATTTCCTTGGTTGGGTTGATTCGGTTATAGAAGTATGTTTTTAGTTTAATAGTTGTATAAGATGATAATGATGAAATTGATGAAAGATTTGGTGATAGAAGCATGCTTAGTTCCCTTGATGCATGTGTGTGTGTATTTAAGGGTTTAGAGAGATATTAGTTTGATTTGGTGATAGAAGCATATCAAATATTCTAAGTCGAATAACAAATGATATCTAACATGTTTATTGCCAAAGTTAAAATGATATATAACTCTAACAAAAAAAAAAATCGACATTAAATTTCTTCTAATACTAAGAACATAAAATGTTTTCTCAAAAAGAAGTTAAAAACCACACTCTAAAAGCAAACAAACTTCTCCTACAAACTTTATAGTAACTTTAACTTCAATTTCTAATTTTAGTTTAGCTTCATGTTCATTTGGTTTCCTTTTGCTTCTAACTGTAACAGCATAACAATATGAATAGTGGCACTAGTATTAAGCCACCAAGAATGTAAAAGGGCACTAACTTTTATTACGTTCATAACTAACATAAGCTAAAAAATTACCAATGTCCTTAATCTTCTTCCTCTCTACACAAGCTGACACTCCCTCTTCTTATGGCCTAATTTATCACAAAAGAAAGACTTAATAACCTTTGCACCATTAGCCTTGTGACCTCCCTCATTATGAGTCTTTTTTTAGCCATGACCATGCCTTTTGAAATCTTAAAACTTTACCAAAGCATAATGATAGGGTTTCCCACAACTTTCTTTACCCTTACAAAAAGTTGGTTTAGGCTTAAAGTTAGACACAAGAAAAACACTCTTACTCTTCTCATTCTTAAGCTTGTTCTCTTTAACTACACATTTGGAAATGAGATCATTAATGCTTCAAATTTCATTAAGGGCATTGTAGGTAGTTTTAAGGTGACCAAATTAAGGGCTTCACTCATAATGAATTTATCAAGAATAACAAGATCAAATTTTTAGAGTGTAGACTGAATATGGACCATCTTAGGGATATACGCTTTCTCACCCATAATATTGTATTTCATGATAGTAAGTTCACTCAATAGGTTACCAACCTTAGCATTATTAGGGATCTAGTAGACATTCTCTACTATAATTAAAAAATGCTTCACGTTCTTAGCTTCAAGTAAACTACAAACTAGATGCTCTGAAATGGTTTATTTTATAACAAGTAAACACAAACAGTTAGACATTTCCCATTTAGCATAAATCTCTTTTTCCTTAGTAAAACTCTCTTTAATAGGCTTTGGTGGCTTATCCTCATGTAGTGCTAAATCTACATCAGTAATTCCCAAAGCAAATTCTTTATCTTTTTTCCACTTCTTATAGTTGGAACCATTAAACATCTCGACATTGACATTATTATTGTTCACCACAATACTAATTGTATAAAATTAAGTATGCAATAAATTACTTATTTTGGGCAACAAACATAATCCATAGAATTGTCAATATTCACTAAAGTCTAACACATCACTTACACACCCTCTTTAGGCAGGAATGTAACATGTAATAGAATCCCTTGAAGTGAAGCCACATAAATGAAAATACACTAGTCTCAAAATTTAATGCCTTTAGGAAAATAAACTTCTAAATCAGTGCATTTTCTCACAAATATATCTTCCATTATTATTTTGAATTTATTTCTTAAAATTAAAATATATAACATTTTGGGTAGGAAATCATATACATATTAACATCATATAAAAATTACATAAATCTCAATGAAAAGACCACTTTGGTGGAACCAACTATAGTCAACTCATAATTTTTTTTTTTTTAAATGGGTATATAAGAAAATCATATAGCACAAACACAATATTATCATCACATATGACACCAACACACACATATGTACCCTCAAATTATCATTCTCACAATTTATTACATTTTGTACGATAAGTCTATTCTTAAATATAGAATGAAAAATTAATTTAGTCACTAAAAAATTTAGAAAAACACAAAGGATTTTTTTGATTTATAAAATTAGACATTCAAAATTATCTAAAAGAAAGATGAAAAGGACTAAAACAAAAATCTACACATTATTATTATGATTTATAACCATCTCAAACCAAGCAAAATAAACTCATGATTAGAGTAATAATAAAGTCATGGTAAGTTTGATTAATTGGCAATCTTGGCATGCAATTCAAAAATTGACAATCATGATATTTTGTCTCTAATTTTCATGGCCATAGAATTTCTCAGCAAACAAATATTGGACACATGTAAGTCATGCATACTACTAATATAACTACAAAAAATCAGTTACAAGGAAATTCTAATTTTAAATACCATGTATATAGGAATGTAAATGAATAAGAAGGTAAAGTTCAAGCCAACAAGTGTAAGTTAAACTTTCAAAGTCATAAAATCAAACAAGTGGCGACCCCATTTCATTAGTCCATACTCAAAAAAGAATGCATAATTTTTCATTTTTAAATTGCTAATTATTTCAAGTAAATGATATTCTAAAATAGATTAGGATTCTAAATTTCATATATGTTTAGCTCTGATACCAATTATTAGAAATTAATTATGTCACATATATAAAGAAGAACACCTAATAAGATTAAACATACTTGAATTAGTACTCATTCCTCCAAGTTTCAAACCCTCTACGTGTCTTGTTATCATCCTCCCCTTATATATTTTCTTAGATGGTTTTTAATGAGACTATTTTTCTCATATGGTTTTCTTATATATAAAGTTGGGAAGGGACTTGATCAAATACACAATCGGGTCCTTTCATCACAGGCTTGCTATTATACTCAACAGACTTACATTATATGTCAATTACATCTTTTAGTTAATTGTTTTAGCCCTATACAAATGGATTACCTCTTAAAGGCCTAAACTAATTAAACTGATATATTTTCCGACACAAAATAGTTAGTGGTAGCTTATATGAATATTAGACTATATTTTAATAGCCTCAACATATAATAAAGCAATTTGTTTTTAAAGCTAAAGGACATAAACCCTAAAGCTAAAACATGAAGAGCTATAAAAGAACACTAAAGAATCTACAATGAAATCATTAAAACCAAGGTTTAAACTCTTCTTCCTAAAAAGAAAATCGTGGAAAAAAAAAAAATACCCATTGATTTAAAATCAATCCTTCAAACACAAGCAGTGAAAACCCAAATGCCGACTAAGCATAATAAAAAATGGGCAAGCAAAATGAGCAACATCAATGAAGAAAGGCGAAACCTAGATAAGTGACCAATCATTTGTGTTGTGGATTTATGTAATGGCTATTATAGCTATTGTGTTTGGATAATGAGTGAATGGCCACTTAAAAGTAAGTCTATCAATTGGGTTGGACAAACATAAGACTCGATTATTTGACCCAAAAAAAACTTAATTTTGGACCAAACAAAATTTGTGCCTCAAACAAGTTTGCAAATCAAAAAATTTCCTAGTAAATTATAGACTTAAGCTTGAATAGCCAAACCCAATACATGATAAAGCTTGAAATTTGTACTGTTTGTTAATTTATATTAATGTTATATTTAAGTATTGTTTGTCAATTTATTTCATGTTTGAAATAAAATAAATTTAAATGTTACATACATAGGTGTAATTAAAACATTAGTATATATTTTCTAAGTTGAACTGTATATATATACGCACACACATTTACTGGCATTATAAGACTTCTCTAATTATAGTTTTTTTAAAATATTTTATATTCATGGATTCAATTGTTTTGCACATTAATTTGATTTCTGAATCCCTTTTTTTTTTCTCGGTTGGTAGGCCTTATAAAAGATTATGTCTGATATTAGTTTATGGTTCTTTGAGTTGATTGCTTTAAATTTGGTTACTTTAGGGGTGTTTTTGTAGGTTTTAAAATTTGAAGGGTATTTGGATCGTATTTTTAGCATTGTAAGGGTAGGCCCAAAATAGCTGTAAACAGGCTCCAAACTCAATTCAATTTAATAAATTAGGCTTGAATCAAAATTTTCTAGGCTTTAATGGACAAACTCAAAACTTGAGTCATAAAGGTTTTCAAGACTGAGATTGAACAAGTCAAACCCAATTCAATACGTTTAACTAGATAAGTCTACTTAAAAGAAGTAGGTTGAAAGAAACTTATAAGAAAAAAGAAATATACGAGAAAATCAATGGACTAAGAATTTTGTTACTCAAACTTAGACCCTTCTACTTATGATTCCTAACTCTTCACCACTTGAGCCAACCCTTGGGATAATAATATTCATATTTTGGAAAAGACAAACTACTGTGTATGCTCACAATTCAACTATCATTGATGTGTCAGGGTTATTTCTTGTATGGATAAGCTAGTCATTATCATTAGTTTGTCATTGTCATCAAAATAACAATCTAGATGTCATTTTTAACATATAAGACTAGAGGTTGGTCATTTGTTTATTGTAAAAGGTTCGACTAACAACTATAATAGAGATGATCTCAAGAGCGACAACTATTTTTTTTAAACTAATAAAGGGATATATTATTGAAGTTTGTTGACTTATTGATAGATGACATGAATTTCTAGAGTTTTAGAGGTAAAAGTAAATATAATACTAATTGAAAATAATTCATTCATTATAATAATAATAATTTAATTGTTATTTTCATGACAAACATATGTTTATTTCATAAATCTTTGAGAAAAATTATAAATCAAATAACATGGAATAAAAAAGTCAAGAATTGCATAATGCCAATTCAACAAGCAGAATCTTTAAGCGATAGCAACACTATGAAGGACAACTGTCTCAACAGTAAGCCCAGGTCCAAATCCGAATAGAACTCCCCACTCAAGGCCCTCTCCTGTTGTCTTGAAACCATTTTCATTTGATTTCTTTCTCATTTCATCCAAAATAAATAGGACACATGCGCTTGACATATTACCATACTCAGAAAGAATATGTCTTGTGGCACCTAACTTCTCTTCCTTGAGCCCCAATTTGAGTTCAACTTGGTCCAAAATTGCGGGTCCTCCAGGGTGTGCAATCCAGAAAAGCGAGTTCCAATCAGAAATACCCAAAGGTTTGAATGCCTCAACCAAACTCTTCTCAATATTCTTTGAAATAAGCCCAGGGACATCCTTCAAGAGGTGAAATGTAAGCCCAACTTCACGAAGATGTCCATCAATTGCCCCGTCACTATCAGGCAAAATTGTTTGAGCAGTCGAAACTAATTCAAACAGGGGCTTCTCAACCCCGGGCACAGGGTCAGAACCAACAATGACAGCAGCTGCACCATCACCAAACAAGGCTTGACCCACAAGACTATCAAGATGGGTGTCACTAGGACCACGAAAAGTAACAGCAGTTATTTCTGAGCACACTACTAGGACACGAGCACCTTTGTTGTTCTCAGCCAAGTCTTTGGCAAGGCGAAGAACTGTGCCACCAGCAAAGCAACCTTGTTGGTACATCATGTAACGCTTAACAGAAGGTCGAAGGCCCAAGAGCTTAGTGAGTTGATAGTCAGCACCAGGCATGTCAACACCACTGGTGGTGCAGAACACCAAGTGAGTAATTTTGGATTTAGGCTGACCCCATTCTTTAATGGCCTTGGTGGCGGCTTCTTTGCCTAGCTTTGGGACCTCAACCACCACCATATCTTGCCTGGCGTCCAATGAAGGTGCCATGTATTCACAAACACTTGGGTTTTCTTTCAAAATCTCCTCAGTCAAGTACATGTATCGCTTCTTGATCATAGATTTTTCACCTGAAATATATATATGACAAATTTAGATCAATAAAAAGTTAATAAAAAAAACTAAATTACTAGATTTTTAAAAACTAATAATTGAATTACCAAAAAGAAGGAAAAAAAAACAAAAACTAAAATGACTTTTATAAATCTCTATACTATATGCATCTAAAGTAAGAAAAGGAAATTAAAAAAGAAAGATGACGGATGATTTATAAGATGGGATGGCTTACACATGCGCTTGAACTTCTCTTTAAGCTCAGTCTTGTGCTCGCTGTTGGTGACACGAAAATAATAGTCAGGGTAGGTGCTTTGATCAACACAATTGAGAGGAGTTGCCGTTCCGATAGCCATGACGGTGGCTGGACCTTCGGCACGTTGTGCCTTGAGAACTTCCTGAACGCTCACCATTGTTTCTTTTCTTCTGTAAGCAATCAGGGAAAGGACCTCTCGGTATTGTATCTGCTAGGGAAATAAATCCTTTGTTGTGCCGAATGATGTTTGTTTTGTGAGTATTTATAAGAGAGGCTGAAGGTTTGGCAGCTGAGTTTAGGTGAAATTTTCTTCGGTCTTGACAATATTTTATACTTAAATGAATCAAATCCATCATCAAGAAAGCGTTTTTTTTTATCTTTGTTATCCTTTGTTTTCATTTAAATATACACTTGATTGTTGAATAACTTTTGTTTAATTTGAAGATTTCAGGTTTTGATACTGTGGGGCCTGTGACTTGTTCAAATAAATGGCAACATGACAGAGGTAGATGAGTGAAGGGTCGATTTATAGAATTGGTCAGAATAAACGATAGATGCCATGTGAGACCAAAAATTTGCTATTTTAAATTCCAAATTTCGTCAATTTCAAAGTGAATTTTTTTTATCTTAATATTAATTAACAGGTTTAGGATAAGACGTTCATATCGATACTAGAAAAATACTAGTTCAAGATGATAATTTGGTCAAAGATTGGCTATTGACTGTAATGAACATGGCTAGGTACAAATGAGTTTGGTGCCCATCAACCTTTATTTTTTGGTTTTTCTTAATTCAAATATTATTATATGTTAAATAAATAGTTATTCAGATATATTTTAAACTTATGTTTTTGAAATAAATAATTAAATAATATGATTTTAGGCTTATCAATGTCAAATTTACAGGTTTAAGGTTTAGCACAAGGTCTTAATTTCTATCCAATAAAATAATACACTACTTATCGATGCCAGTTTGACTAATTGCAAGAAAACAACCATATCTGCTTATATATTCTGAATAAAATAAATAGTAGGATGAAGCATCACAGAAAATTCCTCAATCCATAAGAAATTTGGCTTTAAAATGTTGAATTTAAAAAAAATATATCGTAAATGTATTTCAAAATTGGAGGATTTTGTGTTCCGACAGCCAAGGTTCTGGCATTGGCTTCAGTAGGTTGACCAATTTTGCTCCAATGTTCAATACAAAGTTGTTGTAGTGTATTTATTTGACAAAGACATCAGGTCGTTGCTTAGGGTGAATCAATTTGAATTTCTCGGACGACAGAAAAGAATGATAAAACTTTGCATTTATATGAAAATTCCAGCTTATTGTTAGCCCTCTGTCCAATGACATTCTAGTTTTTTAACTTTTGGTCATTACCCTTAAACTATAATTTCTTACAACTAGGTCTAACAATGCATTTTGAATCCATCAAGTACTTAAGAATATTTATAATAGTTGTCTAGCGATGCTCATTTAATAGTTGTCTAGCGATGCTCATTAGGACCCGATTAATATTTGATACACACGCTGAGGGTGTATAAGACATCAACTCAAGTTTATAACATGTTGTATATAATATATCCAATTGTAAACAGATATAGAATTTCATCTAAAGAAACTTTCTATTGAATTCTTCCATGATAAATCTCTTTAGCACCTTGTCAATGTATATGCTCTAACTTAGGCCAAGTAACATATATGATCTATCATTATAAATATTATCGTCAATGATTCAAACAATTCTCCTAAGTCCTTTATAAAGAAGCAGTTGGATAACCAAGTCTTTACTATCTACAAGTTTGATACATCATTTTCTTATAAGCAATATTTCTTTAACATATAACATTAAAAATGCCACTATGCTTTAACTAACCTTCTTATATACACAAGACTTTTCTTTATTTTTGATGAAATCAAATTCTTTTATGACATCATCAAAATAAACATTCATTTACAAAGTTTCCATTTAGGAATGTGATCTTAACATCCATTTGTAAAATTTTATGGTTTGTGGTATGTAGTAATCACAAGCAAAATTCTGGGAGAATTTAGAATCACCATAGGTAAGAAAGCTTCATCATAGGCTATGTCATACTTTTGTTTGAAACCTTTTATAACTAGTTGTTCTTTATAGGAATGTACATTATCCTCTATGTCAATCTTCTTTTTAAAAACCCCTTTACACCCTATGGGTTTTGCCTGTTTAGGTAAATCCACCATAATTCATTCTTAGTTCTAACACATGAAGTTTATCTCAAATTTTTTGGCCTCTACTAAAAACTCTTGGGTTTCAAATGAATTATATGTTCAAAAGAAGTGAGTAACAAACAAATATGACTTGGCAAAAGTGAAATTAAATTTCAAAACCCTAGCACAAAAAAAGCAAGAAAGCATGCTAAAAAGTCTGAAAGACCAAAACAAAAAAGAAGGGGTTAAATTGATAATAAAAGTAATTGTTGGCTTATTTTCATTTTTAAGTAAAATTATATAGTGCAATAAGTCAATAATTTTTATAATCAAATATGAATAGACTATTATTTTTTGTTAAACGTCAGAGGAAATTTATTAGTACACAACCGCTTCTAACTTTTTAAACTATTGTTATAACTTAGAATCTAATTTTTAACGTTTAAGAGTGTTTTTTAAAATTTTACATTTTAAGATTTTAATGATAATTTAAAACATGACAGTCATACTCTTAAAAGAAGTGAACGGAGTGCAACAAAGTAGGAATTAAAATATCATATTTCAAACTGTTAGGGTTATAGTTATCTTTTTAAAATATATGAGATAAATATGATAATTTTTTAAACAAGATAGAGAAAAATATCTACTTGCCCTTAGTATGTTAGAAAAATATATTTGCACCCTATTGTAGTAAATAAGCTCATAAGCATACAAGTTGAACAAGTTGTAAACTAAGATATTGTTTCCACAGGAATTGGGAAGATGAGTTCTATTGCTAAGCAAACTTTCAGTTAATTAGGGCTCTAGTAATTAAAGTTGAATGCAACTGTTTTAAATCTATGCTACCACTGAACACTGTCACGTCAGCTACACTATACAAAAAAAAATGGATTTTAGCAAAACAATATAACAAAAAGATATACATTCGGTCATTATAAATATAAATTTCATAATTTTAACAACCGATTATTTATATTCTCGTAAAAACAAAACAAGTGGATATTTTTAACAATGAGTTTTTAAATTTCTCACTAAAAAACTTACAAACTTGTGGTTATTAATAGGAAGGATCTAAACCAAACTGGTTTAGTTTTGAACATTGATTCAATTTGATTTGACTAAAATTTTGCTAAATATCAAATCTTCCAATTTCCCTTAAACTTTAATTACCCTTAAAAAATTAATTGATAAATATATAAATTTTAAATTTTAAATTTTAAACATAATTTTTTCAAAGAATAGATTTATTATACTAAACTAATTATTAATATATTTTAAAATATATCTATTGTTTTTGTTTTATTTGAATGAATTTTTATTTGATTGGTAGATAATGATTAGCAAGTATCCACGCACTAATCATTGTTACATACATCAATTTATCTTACAGTGACCTTTATGAATCCTTATCCATAATTATTTTTCCAAAATCATTTAATCAAATTACATTTTTTATGTGAAATTATGTCATAAAAAAGTAAAATTTTGTCTTAGATGTAACACCTATAATCTGAATGTCAAATTCAATTCGAATATCATCACTTGATATGCATGTATTTGATAACTTGATTCTTGGGCAATAGTAAGTTAATGGAAATGTGAAATTTTCAATATATATGTAGAGAGAGATAAAAGAAAAAAAAAAAGTGGTAAAAGGAGGTGAAAACACACAATTATAATCAATTTGACCACATAGGATTATACATACATACACACATACATAAATACATACATGCATATATATATATATATGATTTTTCTTTACCTTTCTTTTTATTTACCCAACAAAACCCATTTCTCATTTTCAATTCCACTATAACATCTCAAGGCTAAAATAGTTTTTCTAAACCATGATCATGATTAAGAAAGAGATTTTATAGTACAAGATTTGACTCAAAAGAGTTGTTGGAGTAGAATAGTCCTTTTAAAATATGTATATGGCATGTGTAGGGGGCACATACGACTATGCATCTTATAGGCACACCCCCGTACATTTTGACCAATTTGCACACGCCCGTGCATGCCTGTTGGAGGAGTCACCATATATAAAGTAGATTTTTCTCCTTTTCCAAATAAGTTTACCCATTTTTTCTTCTTCTTCCCATCTCAACCCTAACCATAGATCAAAAAGAAGTCAATTTCTAGTAGTCAATCCAACTAAGATTCAGCTAGAGTTAGAACGATGGAAGTTGTTAGCAATTCTAGATAAGTATTTCCTTACATCTTTCTCTATTCCCTGTTTATTTAGCATGTATTTCCCTGTCAAATGACATGAACTACATAATAACCCTGTCTTACCATAGCCACAAAATCATCATCATAGATATTAATCAGTGAGCTTACATGAGATAACATTCTCATGTTTAGGAGTGACGAATCCTTTATTAGCCCACCATTGTCTTCGCATAAGTTTTGATACAACTAAACACCACCCTTATGGTAATCCCTATAATAATGGTACATTAGATATGTCAAACTACACCAATCATTACATAGAGCAGTTTGATAGCCTCAAGTCAAAGGATAACATGTATATATCATATTACAATGATATTTTTATAGATATAAGATACACTTTTTATATGAAATCCTTTTGTTGGCCTAATCTAGTGAACATGTTAGATGACTAACCACTTAATGAATGATTAACACTCATTCCCTTATTTTTTTATATTTTACAATAACCACTTAATGAATTATTGGCACTCATTCCTCTATTTTTTATATTTTACAATAACAAGTAAGTGATGATAGAGGGACCTTGTAAGGATGGTGCAATGATAAGGGAAAGAAATCCAAAGAATAAGTAATAATTTAAATACTTTATCTTCCATAAAAGATTTATTGGTTGTAAGAATAAAAAGATGGTTTATCCTTTTGAAAAAAATCTTTACATAATTCTTATTGTAAATTAAGAAATTATTTTTAAAGAAAAATTCTACAAAATTAATTATAATGTTAAGATTATTTCAAATAAAGAAGTAATAATCTTAGTCTTTATATGGGCACAAAATAAATATGTTTAGAGAAATTTTGAGTATTATGATCCACAATGCTTTAGGGTTATGTTTTTTTATATTGCAAAACCTCTAGACATGAATCTTCAAGTTCCTCGTATAGTAAACACCTAGAAAGTACCTAACTAAATAAGGTGTTAAACTATTGGTGTGTGAGATGATAAGTTAAGTAAGATAATAGTTGAGACATAGGATTGTTTATATGGTTTGGCCAATAATAGAAAATGCCTATGTTTATAATATTTCCACTAGTTTAAGTATAATAAGAGAATATTACAATATAGTATGTAAAGCAATAGTTTTTGTTATGATGTGTTCCTTACATTTTCTTAGTTTGATTGCTTGTTTTTGTTAGTTTCTCTTCCTATCTTTTTATATACAGGATTTTTTAAGAGAAAAGTACATTTCTAACTTCCTTAACTAGGATTTTAATCCTTAATTTGCATTTAAATGAAAGGAAATTATGCATATATCAATGATATCGTAGAATCTAGGTGAGTTCCTTTCTTGATAGGATTGTAACTACAGTCTTCTCTTGAAAATAACTTTTTACTTCTCAAGTTGTAAAGTTGAAATCACCTAGTTGCTAGTCATTTGATGATTTGCTTATACTTCGAATAAGATTTCATTGAGCTATTGGCTTTGGACTAAAACATTATTCAATCGCTATTTGTTGGTAATCATATCCAACTATATTTCAAGTATTGACTTCAGGAAAGTGCTATAATTGTCATTGCATATTAAAATCCTTTTACAATTTAATATTATCTTTTAATATTTTTAAATTGAATACATTAAAGTTCTTCATAAATTTCATTTGAAGACAGAGCAACGTAACCATCCTTATATAGTTGAATAAGATTAGTTACTATGAGAGGAAATTAAAGCATGAACTTGCATAATAACTAATCCCACCCAACCACATTACAAATAGCTTTTTAACATTTTTCTTCAAGAAATCATATCAAATAAAGTTTAGTTACCGCATATATGGTATTACTATTATTACATACTAAATCACATTAAAATAATAAATTATATAATGTTATGTCACTTTTATATCATAAATCTCACGGTCTACTAATGCATATATCATTTAATTTTATTGTTCTGATAAATAATGACAATAAAATTAAGACCAAAAGTCTATTTTCACTCAAGGGTTGATAAAATGATAAATTTTTATTTGTTAAATTTAAAAAAAATCAAATTCATACTCATCTATCAAAAATAAATGGTTAGTTTTAAGGATTAAAAGATATTTATATTATTTTAGGTAAATAGATAATTCCCCTTATTATTTAAAAAATTATTATTTTCATTAATATATTTTGAAAATATATTATAATTATAGTAGTTTACAATAGGATATTTATAGTTCTAACTTATTATATTTTATATAATGTAATTGCGTTTTTAAAACTATTTAGAAGTATATTAAAATTTTAAAAATTTTAGAAACGTCCTTAAACTTTTTTAAATTTCAAAACCCTCTTAAAATTTCAAAAATAAAGAGGGTCAGTTACCTTTTGGAAACAAGTTAAACTGAAGTTAATTTATTTATTTATTTGTCCCTTTAATAAATTTTGAACATTTTTTTTCTTCTCAAAATGCCCTCCAATTTGTCATATGTTTCCTTCGCTTATTATTTGAATATTAGCTGTTAAAATGTTTCAAAAGTGATATAAATATAGGGTAATTCACGAAACTGACTTGATTACGAGGGTTTATAAAAATTAATCAATTTTTCTTTTGGATTTTACAAATATAATAAAATCTTAAATTTAAATACTAAAATATTTTTACCGACCTCTATATCAACCCTAATACTTTATATAAATCAATATCCCAACTAAACCTTATAAAGTTTAAAAATTTTCATTTTCATACCTTCACTCAAATTCCAACAACACAACTTTAAAATCAAGAAAGTTTGATTCATCTATGTATTTGTATAAACATTAACTTAAATTTCATTTGTTTGATAGTTGTGTGTTGTCTATGGTGTGTCGAATTGATTTATAAGTTTGAAGTGCATTTAAAATCACAAATGATGAAAAAATTGAAATGATATTTTTCCAATAGAAAATTGTTAAGAGGTTAGCTGATATTTTAATATGTAAGTATTAATTAATATATATTTTGCATATGCAGGGTTAATCGATAATTTACACATGTGTGGGTTAATTGATGTTTCCCTAACATTCATGTTGGATACAAAAAATGCTATAAAAACGTTGGTTAAATAGGAATTTTCAAATAATTGCATTTTTTATATTATGCTTATTAAATAATTTATTTACGAAATTATATATTACCATTTTTTAGATAATTAACATGTTAAATTTTGTTCTTATTTTGGTTTAACATGAAGGAGAATGGAAAAGGATAGATGGTGGTAGAATGAAATACATTGAAGGCAAAGAGAAAATGGTAAAAATACTTGTAAACTCAATGTTCAACGAATTAGTTTGATTAATAAGTAAACGTTTCCATGTTGATCGTAGGTAGAACCATATTCTGATAAGTATAAAACCAGAAAATGTTAACAATAGGAGGCATATTAAAATCATAGAAGATGAAGACATTGATTGTCCTATTGGTTTTTCTCAATAATTGAGAAAATGCAAATCCTATTTGCGTGACAAATACCCTTAAATCAAGAAATTCATCTCCTAAAACCACTAACATTGATGTTCAATAACCACAAAATGATGCAATAAATGGTGATGGTTTACAAGGGGTTAAGCATGGAAAGATAAATACTTATCAGGATGTTGATGAGGATGATATGGCAAATATGCACAATGTCGATATATTATCAATTGCAAAGGATTGGGTATGTGGAGAGAATGAAAAGGTTTAAACTATGGGTGCATTTAATTTTGCTAACAAAATAGATGATGCTCTCATTAGGGAATCTGCCTTTAGGGAGAAGATAAATGTTGATGATGGTATTGTTAGAGGTCATGATTGCTACTAGTACATTTCATTAGCTGCCTTCTTCCCTTGACCATCCATGACATCTAATGCCCAAGAAATGGAGAGTGACATGTAATCTCTCAAAATTGATGACATTTTCTAGGACAATAAATTGTTTGTAAAATGCATTTAGATGACATGCTTTGGTGAACAAATATTAATATAAAGTTTATAAATTCGTAAAATCTAAATGGAAGATAAAATGTCTTCATAAACAATATAAATGGTGTGAATAAGCAATAATGTTAGAGGATTGTGACTATATTCAACTCCGTTGTATGGATACTCATCATTCAAGTCCAAGAAATCAGATAATATCATATCATAGACAAGCAAAGACCTGAGCATTAGGAAAAATATTAAAGACATGTTTGTTATAATTGATCATGTATAAAAACTAAAAGAAATCATTGCCAAAATAGTTGAAAGGTATGAAATTTATACATAATATATGTAAGCGTGACAGGCAAAAAATTGGTGACTATATGGCTAGCAATAGCAAGAGTTATGAATCAATCAAATTGCTATCAATGGGTGTATCTCTGTTACACCACTAAGACTCATCAAATAGTTTACATTGAAAGCGTCAATCCATTAGAGGATCAACCAAATTTGATTCATCTAAATGATGTTTGAGTTACTTTTCCACCTAAAATAGATCATCTACGAGTTAGAAATCCATTAGGTCATAATAGAATTCCTTACCTTGGTAAGGATATGCAATAACGTGATGTTAATAACATGGTCTTACGAAACTAAATTGTGAGAGTCTTACACTAGTTTCAAGTTTTTCAACATCATGTTCTTCTAGAAAAGGTGTTAGCAAGATTTACACACATATTATGGAGTGGCATCTATCATCTTTTTGTTTTGTTTTTGTTTTTTGTTATTATCATTAATATGGTTATTATGTAAAAATTGTTACAATTATTGTTATGTCATGGATATCATTATTATGTTTATATTGAATCATTTCAAGTAATTTTAATATTAACGATAAGTGAGAAAAATCTTAAGGAAATGGATGTAGGAGGTAATTATAAAAAGCTTCGAACCACTATAAATGACTAAGTATTATATCTTACTAACTTATTCTTTTATATTTTATACATTATATTGTTATATGTTGCTTGTATTATACTCAATTATTATTCTAGTGCTAATACACGTATCAACATTACATAATACTAATATACATATGAATGAATACAATATGAATATATAATAAATACAAGTACAAATACAATGAATATAAGTACACATACAACAAATACAACACTAGTAAACATAAAGGTAACAAAAATGCAATCTTAAGCATATATAGCCAAAAAACAACTCGATGACCAAGTATGTCTTGGCACGCAGCAAAGACTCTTTGTGAAAGTCTAATGGTTAATCAAGTGTATGAGACTCAATAAATCTTAACATGAAAACTTCATCATCCTCTGAGCCAGTTGCTTGTTGAGGAGCATCAATAGTCCGATCCAATGTCAATGGATAAGAGAAGTAGAAACATCTATAATCCAACTAATACAATGTCTCCCTTAGCATATGTGGGATCCCTCATGTATTTTGCCCTCCTATCTTAGAACCTCCTTGGATGCTTTATATAACACTTCATCAAATCATATACTGTGATAGACTATTGGATTAGGTTAACTTATCCATAAACCTAATATTTATTATCAAGTACTGGAATGTACATTTGCAAACATAAAATAGTTAACCATTAAAAAGTTAGATACAACTATTAAAATATTTAACATAAAGTAATAATAATAATTTAAATCTAGTACAATACCTTATTAGTGACACTTCATGATCTATAATGTTTACCTTTGATGGTCCCTTGAATCAAATTTGTATACATAAAAGACTATTTGTAAGTCGAACATGACTCAATATCTTTTTGATAACTATATGAAGATATCCAATGCAAAATATGTAGATTGTTATCTAATTTTGATAGATATCAACCACTTCAAATTTAAGACAATGTTATAGTAATGCCAAGAAAAAGTTGACATGTTGTAAATGCATATAATGCATTTAAAATAGAAAACATTACAATAAGGTTACACTTAAATTTAATGAAATGGTTTACACACCTCGCCATATAATCATTCTCTTTTTTGAAAAATGAGAGACTAAAACATAACCTTGCTTCTGTTACTAACAGTATATACCTCTCGCTCATCCACCTCAATGACATTGTTATTTAATTTAAATTATAACACCTTTCTTTATATGGATATCCTTTAAGGGTAATATACATTAGCATATGATGTGTTAACTTACTTGACTTAAATCATGCATACTACTTAACATTTACAATTATAAATCACAAATCTAAAAAGACTATTAAATATCATGTTTCTAAGTAGTGTGAACAAGATATCATAAATTAATAAAACATCCACAAATAAATATGCTCTAGTATATAATGTATAAACTCAAAAGCATCAAAGTGAATCCCCTATTACCTTAGCTCAATTGACTTAACTCCTTTTGCTGCCTTTATAGTCACCTCTATGTTCAAGCATAAAAAAGCAAAGAATGAATGATAAGCACTCAATAAATAGACAACATTCTGAAGTGTTTAAGTTTGCTTAATTGTTATTTTTTTTTTTTCTCTAAACTTGAATATTCTTTTAATCAAATTTGATCATCTACCATACTTAATTCACAATCCTAAATTGGATGAAATGTTATACAATGCATGCTAAGAATCATCTTTACAACTCATGAAAGTATTTATAAAATCATGTATTAAAAATTTGAAATTGTATATTTATTGAACTAGGTTGAAATTGTTTTTGCTGATCAAACTAAGTTGAGCCATGGATTCAAAATCTTAGTTGTGTTGAGTAAAAGGCAACAAAGCTTTACATACGTACAACTATACAAGCTTGCCTATCTTGTGCTTGTGCATGAAAGATCTTAGTGGGTTGAATGATAAGCACTCAATAAATAGACAACATTCTGAAGTGTTTAAGTTTGCTTAATTGTTATTTTTTTTTTTTCTCTAAACTTGAATATTCTTTTAATCAAATTTGATCATCTACCATACTTAATTCACAATCCTAAATTGGATGAAATGTTATACAATGCATGCTAAGAATCATCTTTACAACTCATGAAAGTATTTATAAAATCATGTATTAAAAATTTGAAATTGTATATTTATTGAACTAGGTTGAAATTGTTTTTGCTGATCAAACTAAGTTGAGCCATGGATTCAAAATCTTAGTTGTGTTGAGTAAAAGGCAACAAAGCTTTACATACGTACAACTATACAAGCTTGCCTATCTTGTGCTTGTGCATGAAAGATCTTAGTGGGTTCCCTAATACAACCCTCATACAAAAATAAATTGATAAGAAAACATGTTTTTACAAGTGTTTATAAAACTATTGAAAAGTGTTAATAATTGTTAAAGGCCTATAGGATCTCATCCCACTGATATGGCTACAAGAACAAGTGTCTCATGAAAATACAAAACCTAACATATTAGAATGCATGTAAATAAAATTTCCAACTCACTTAACACTTTAAAATGCTATAACATGTTTTCATAAAACTTATAGAATAATCTATAGGAACAAGCATTATTACAATTGTAACAATTATTTAATTTTCTCTAGAATAAGTGTTCCCCAATAGAATAACCATATTCAAAAAGGAATTTCGTACCTTGGAATAATTATACCTCTAAACTCTAAAACAGATATTCCCTCTTTAGAATGTATGTTCAACATATGGACTTAAAACTTAAATGGAATGGTTAATCCCCTTCTCTGGAATATACAATCCTTCATATTATAGACATGGAAGGATTGTTCTTGACTTTGGAACGAGCATTCCTTTGTCTTTGTTCTATATATTTGCAAATTAATCAAGTTTGTTTTTATCAATTCATGAACATACATTATTCCTTAATCCACTTAAAGGTCAATAAATCTCCCTTTGCCTATTTATTTCACATAAAACCCAAGATTATGTCTAATAGCAAAATAATCCATTCTAATAAGCCGATTTATCAACACCTCATATACATGTGCTTTTAATCATGTGATACATACCTTATCATCACAACCATGCCTCGATACTCATCATAATACATAATTAAGTTGATTTTAACTTATGATTGCCATATTATAACAAGAACCCAATTATTGAAGCAAAAAACATGATTCTCTTCACTTAATAGGGAGATCCATGTACTTGACCTCCAATGGTAGCAATTCTTCAAGCTTTTCCTCACAATTTTGGCTTTAGAATGACAATAATTAATCTTCAAAATTCTTTTCTCTCTTTCATATTAAAAAATATGTGAAATTTATGTAAAGCTTCAATCCAAAATTTAGGCTCCTTTACATGGATTTTAATAAATAGCCATTAGAACATGCATTTTAACTAGTTTTCCCACTTGAATCACATGTCCCTCTCTTTTAGGATCATGCTTATTCAATAACCTCAATTTGAAATAGACATTCCTCTTACTGGAACGAGCTTTCCTTTGAGAAAATTACTCTTAACTCTTTGAGTGATTGTTCATCACTTGTGAATGATGATTATACTATGGAACAAACATTTTTTCTAAGAAGAAAAGTCATTCCTCTACTCTTTTTCCTTACTTAAAATAAATTTACTCAACTTAAATTACATAAAATAACTAGAATGACCTTGTGATATACCTATAAGTGTTTTATAAATAGTGCTAGCGCCAATTCTAAAAGGGACAAAGTAGCTAGAGTGAGTGTTGATTTAGTTTGTTACCTTTTTAGTTTCGATGGATTAGAGTACAAATTATAAATGAGTGGTTCTTCACCACTCAAACATAAAGTGTGATAGTACTAACATGTGTGAGTCCTAATATATAAATCCATAAAATTAGTGATAAATAAATATTAGCTAGAAAAGTCAAAAAATTGAAGGATGAAATTATACTTACATCACTGTATAGAGGTTGGATGGCTAGCAAGTCTTTATAAGAGGGGATATCAATAATTTCCTCCCTTCTAATGTCATGGTAAAATGACAATTAACATAAGTGACAAATAAAGTATATCATAAACAATATAAAGTTAAACATTAAAATATACATACATCATCATACTCAAGGCATGCAAATGTTGGCTTTTCTTAGGAGGAATTGTCAACAAGAACATCCACCTTGATATCTTTGTACAATAAGAAACAACATGAGTCAAATAAATGATAAGTCATAAAAAAAAAAAAAGTATAAAGTAACACATTGAAATGTACTTACATTATCAAACCATAAGCATATAGATAGTAGCTCATTCTATAAGGGAATATTCCCAATAATATCGATCCTAACATCTTGGAATAATAACAAACAACTTTGGCCAAAAAACCATATATCATAATCAAGTAAAAAGTAACATATTGAAATATACAAATGTAACAACCCTTTTGTGATGATTAAAACCCACAAAGTTTACTTTGTTGAACTTTTCATAAAATAAAATTCTTGTATTTACCGTATTTGGGTAGATCCATTAACAATTGATGCCACCAAAACCTCTAACGAACTAACTTTCTTATCCATATAAACTTTAACCCTATTAACTATCTTGTGCATCAAACCAATCAAAGGCATGCAAACATATCCTCATATACACTCTTTAAAAATGGCCAGGGTACACCAAAACCTTTATCAATAGTTGAAAATTTGTTAGGCTTAAAAATTAGGGTCAACAGAGTAAGGTCCATCTTGACCTCTTATATGGGTGGTAAATCATTATCATCATCTAGTAGAATGCCTATGTTTGAAGATGACAACTCACTTGTAGAAATAGAAGGCAAAGAGGTCAAATGGGCCATGTAGTTGATAATGTTTCTGTACCATCATTCACCATTCTTTGATAGAGTAGCCACAAGCAAGAAATTAATGTAATCTTGTTTGTAGTTATCTATTAGTTAATACTTTAATATTGAAATAGAAAATAAAACAAATATAAACTATTAATGTGAAGTCACTTATAAAAGTCCTTGTCAAATATAGTCATGATGTCATCCTAACCTAATACGTCTTTAGTGCACCACCTTAACATCTAAGGTATTGTTGATAATGACCTCATTTCTGCCTAATCTTCTAATGTTTTAAACGCCTCATAGATCCAAACCTATAATGACAAAATTGCAAGTATTAATCACAAATTATTAGAATATTATTTCACAAATATACTTTAATGAGAATAAATGACATAATTACTTGAAAGGCTAGTAAAAGCCATGTTAAACTATATAAGTGCATAAGAGGTCTTTTGTTGGATTAACTCTACATCCTTGAATAAATGGCCAATATAATCATTAATAGATTTATATGTCATCCTTCATATCCCTACACTCTATTTGTAGAAGTTAAATCCATTGTGATGGTTGACGAGTATTGGGTTCCTCTTTACTAATCACATTGTTATTATTTGCACTCAATAATCCAATGTCTAGGCAATATAATAAAGTCATTTTCATGGAATCAATGTCGTCCTCCCTTCATGCCCAAGCCTCGAGTACTTTCAGACCATCTTGATAATAAATGAGTGTCTCATCATCAAAGTATATCTTTCACATCCTATAACTTACTAAAATAGGAAGAAAATGCTACATCTTGATCAAATAGCTGAATCGAAGTCCCATGACAAGGGCAAACTCTAATGGGCTAAATCAAACATCAGTCATATTCAATTTAAACCATAACTCCTTAATGAAGTTTGCCCTTACAATCTTTCTTAATAGAATGAAATATAGTAACACTTTGTTGAAGTGAGACTCTTTTAAATCTAAAAACTTTTTTAAAATACATTTGTTAAAGTGAGACTCTTCTAAATCTAAAAACTTTTTTAAAACACATAGTTCTAAAAAGTATCTTTTGCCATTGCATCACGATGGCCATGGTTCATGACTTGTGTTTCAAAGTAGCGCAATGCTGCAAATCTCTCATTTCAAGTTGATAATTCATTTTTTTCTCTTGCAATCAAAAGCTACATTTAGCATAAAACATATAGCAAATCGATTAAATTTAATAATATGTTCTACTTATTTGTCGAAGTGGACCAAATCTTAGCTATTGTGTCACGATGGCCTTGGATTATGAGTTATGCTTTAAAGTAGTGCAATGCTAATGATCTCTCATTTCCAATTGGTAATTCATGCTTCCTCTTGTGATCAAAAGCTACATTTTGCACAAAAAATATAACAAATTGGTTAAATTTCATAACATTTACACATTATCATACTTATATGCAAAAATATTAATTACCCCCAAAAATGAAAATGATTAATAACCCAGAATCAAAAATATAAAAAAAAAAAAAAAAAGTTCACCATATGTGCCACAAATATCAAATAAAACATGCATATTGAAAAAATATCAATAAAACCCCTCACTATGAGCTATTCACATGCTAAAATTAGACCCCACCAAAGACACCCTACCTAAGGCCCCCAATATTTTTTTAATGAATTTTTCTTAATTTTAAATTCTACTATAGATTTTCTAAAACTCTTTAATTTTTTAACTTGTGAGTTTTTTTTTTAAAAAAAGCCTTTAAATTTAACAATGCTTTTATAAAATTTACGTCCAAATCCCAATCTCACGTCTCTATAAAAAACAAGATAGACAAAACATACTTTTTTAACAGTAAGACACTAATTTTCTTTATAGTAGAAGACAAATTTTCAATTTTAATAGAAGTTGTTAGCCTTGTGGAGTGGAAAGTAATTTAAACTTCGTTCATTATATTTCAGCATTAAAGCTTAGGTCAGTTTTTATACAAATTAATTTTTTATTTGTTAAATAAAATATTTATTCAATATTTACAATTTCAATTTATATTATATTAATAAAATTAATTTTCTCTAATCTCTCATATAGGAACATGATAATATTTATCATTTTTTTTATTTACTTATACTATACAATATTAAAAGTAAATTGATAAATAATAATATTGTATTTGTTGAAATTATCTATTTATTATCAACACTATTATTGTCTCCACTTTCAAACTAAAATTTATTTTATGAATATGAATTTTAACTAATTAAATAGGACGTGAGAGAGTATATTATAGTCTATAACTGATAGTTATATCTTATAAAAAAAGTTTAAGTTTGTTCACTATCATAAATAACATTATTATCTTCATTCTTCCACTGAATATGAATATAAATTTTGTTTATTATTAAAATATCAAGCATAATTAAAAATTTATATATTTTAATTGGATTTCTCTGGCAAAAATTTCTATAGTCGTCATTGACCCCACATACCAAAAAATATCAATAACAACTCAATATATGCATTACACGTAGTTGGTAAATTATTTCACACAAATGTACAATCATCATAACCTTAATTCAAAGTCTTTGGAAATGAATTTAAGATTTGTTTATATACCAGTAATTTCATCCAAATCTAATGTATTAATAATATTCTTATGCTGTTACAATGTTTTAATTAGAATTAACTCAAGAATATTTGTGGTCATTGATAATAGTTATTTTGGTAGCTCTTATATAATAAAATATGATACTTTTTTTTTTATTTTTGATTATCTTATATAGAAATAGTAAAAAAATAATAATCTTTATATGAAATTTTTTTCAAATTTAATTAAATACATAAATAATAAGTAATTTACTCAATAAGATAATTATTATCAAACTAATAATAGATGTCGATATTTAAATAATAAATATATTTTTTAAATTTTTATTTAAAAATATTTAAAGCCCTAACCGACGTTGTTGGCTATCTATGCCTACAATCAGGTCTAGTTCTAATATGTCGGTTGTATCCTTATAGCCCTTTCGAAGTTGATCAATATCCCCTAATCGAGCATTTTAATACCCAAAAATAAAATCTCCTTTTTTAAGTATCTAATAATATAAAAAATTATTTTAACAAGTTGAAAATTTTAATATTATAAAATAATTTAAATTAATTAAATATTAATTTAAATATTAATATTTAGATATTAAACGGACATAATTTTATTTTTAATTATTATTCAAAAGAAGAAACGCAAAACATTCTATTTATTGTTATTTTTAAAATTTTTTTACTGTTAATTTTTTTTTATTGAATTCAACTAGACAAGACGTTAACTAATCCAAAAGAGCACTTTAATCACTGCTACGGAACTACCCTGAAGACCCACTTAGACTTTCTCGTCAACTAGACAAGACGTTAACTAAACTCTCTTTTATCCAATCCAATCCAACCCAATCCATCTTCTTCATAGAATACTTGTTTGTACACAACTCCTTGAATTTCGATTCTTCTTTTGTGATATTCGTTTTTCTCTCAGCGCAACATTCTATTTTTGTTTGCTTTGATGGTGGGGTTTTAATGCTTTCTAGTATTCCTTTCTTCTTTCTCAAAATCATTAATCTTTTCGTTTCTTTACCAGATTCCCCCACCTGGGTGTTTTTTTACTTCTCTTTTTGTTAGTTTTCTATCGTTGCTGTTTTTATATCTTCTTCTTTTTTCACATTTTTAAAATTTAGTTCGCACCGCACATGCATGTTTTTGTGTTGTCTGATCTGGATTGGATCACAATGATCTTTTGTTTTCATTTTATTTTTAGCTGAGGAATTCTAAGAGAGAGAATACACCAAGAGAAAGATAGAGATAGACAGGTGTGTCGTGGTGGGGTTCAGTGCTTTGTGGAGGGAGCAATCTTGGTTTCTTCGAGGCTTCAAAGGAGGAGAAGAAGAAAAAGGAGAAACCAAGAAAAAATCTAAGAACAAGTAAGGTAAGGTAAGTTTTTTCTTCATTTTATTCGGTTCCTGGCTCTTATGTTTTTGGACCCACATGAAAAGATTCTTCTCCTTCTCATTTTGTTTCTGTTCATAGTTAGTGACTGTTTCTTATTTTATGTTGTTCTCTGAGTGTTACTTTAATTGGGTCTGATTTATTTCTCTTGTTTTTCGTGTTTTCTCTCATTGGTTTCTGTGGGGAAATGATTGCTAGGGTTTAATTTAGGCTGTGATCATATTTATCATGTTGGTTGAGTTGTAGAATAGCTGGGGGTTTGGCTGTGCGTGCAGTAGCGTTAGTTGATATTGTAGATACTCCTGAGGCATGGCGGGTATTGACGTTTCAAACTATGCTCACAGCCCCGTGCACAAGGCCATTGCCACGAGAGATTATGCCAGTCTCAGGAGAATACTTGGTGCTCTCCCAAGGCTTGGTAATCCGGATAGGATTTGTACTGAAATGGCATCGTTGGCTGAGGAAGAGAAGGCTGATGCCATCTCAGCCATGATTGATAGGCGGGATGTCCCAAATCGGGACACCCCTCTTCATTTAGCTGTCAAACTCGGTGATGAGACTGCAACAGAGATGCTTATGGTTGCTGGAGCTGATTGGAGTTTGCAGAACGAACAGGGATGGAGTGCACTCCAGGAGGCAATTTGCAATAGAGAAGAAGGTATTTCCATGATTATAGTTAGCCATTACCAGCCTTTAGCATGGGCTAAATGGTGTCGGAGATTGCCTCGGTTAGTTGGGACGATGCAAAGGATGAGGGATTTTTATATGGAAATTACGTTCCATTTTGAGAGTTCAGTGATACCTTTTATTTCAAGAATTGCTCCTTCAGATACTTATAAAATTTGGAAGAGGGGGGCCAATTTGAGGGCAGATATGACTTTAGCTGGATTTGATGGATTCAAGATCCAGAGATCAGATCAGAGTATTCTTTTTCTTGGTGACGGGTCTGAAGATGGAAAGGTTCCTTGTGGATCACTTTGCATGATCTCACATAAGGATAAGGAGGTGATGAACGCTTTGGATGGGACTGGTTCTCAAGCAACTGAAGAAGAGATTCGACAAGAAGTGGCTGCAATGTCGCAAACTAATATATTTAGGCCTGGGATTGATGTGACTCAGGCAGTTCTTTTGCCGCAGTTGACTTGGAGACGACAGGAGAAAACAGAGATGGTAGGTCAATGGAAGGCGAAAGTATATGATATGCATAATGTAGTTGCTAGCATTAAATCCAGGAGAGTCCCTGGAGCCATGACAGATGATGAGTTCTTCTCATCTTGCAATGAAAATGAAACAGGGAATGAGGAGCTTGATGATGTTTTGACAGAAGATGAAAGAAGGCAACTTGAGGTTGCACTCAAATTGGATGCGCAGGAAATTAGCAATGAGAATGGTGATAGGATTATTGCTCACCGCCATAGTTATTATGAGCATAGGGAGATTTCCATTGATGGTCTGAGTTCTTGTAGAAATGGAGACACTAAACAGGAAAAGAAAGGGTGGTTTGGTGGGTGGAGGAAAAGAGATTCTAAACCTGTAGAACAAAAGAAGATTGTACCACCAAGAAGTTCGCTTTGTGTTGAAGAGGAGGTGGGTGATCTTCTAGGGGACTCTGCTTCTGGAAGCCAGATAAAATCAGGAAGGTATTCTGTTGAGATTGTTTCAAGGGATGAGCACCGGAGAGGAAGGGATAACAGATCATCAACTTCTGTAAGCTTTGAGAGTGGGCATCGGCGTAAGGACGGAGGCCGTGAGAATGAGTATAAGAAAGGGTTGAGGCCTATTCTCTGGCTTTCCCCAAACTTCCCACTACAAACTGAAGAACTGCTGCCATTGCTTGACATTCTTGCAAACAAAGTTAAGGCAATTCGTCGTTTAAGAGAACTACTTACTACAAAACTCCCATTGGGAACCTTTCCAGTCAAGGTATGGAGTTCTTTATTCTGTATTGCATCACTGCATATGTTGTTTGCATGTAAGTGTTTGTACAACTCTTAACTTTTAGTTGTATTGGCTTCTTTTTGTTGTTTGAAAATGCTTCCTCACTGATGCATGAACTTTCAGCCTTTTTTTTTTTTTGGGTCATTCTATTAAAAAGACTTATGCTCTTTAGAGGTATTTGTTCATGTGGGGATGGGTAAAGGTTCTGAACCTGAAGGGTGCTCTAAGGTAGATCTTGTGGCAAAATTTCACATGATTCCGAAAAATTCATGAACACTAATATCTTCTGGTTTGTATTAGAGATTTTCTTGTATAACAAGTGCCATTATGCTCGTTAATGCTTGCTTCATGCTCTTTTCCCTCTTTTTACCATTCTATGGCTATAGGCATACAAACTCAGAATTGAGAAGTATGTCAATTGGCTGACTAGTGTTGGTAGAAGACTAGAGTCAACAATGATAAACACTATGCCTGTTCAAGTTGGCTCTGGTTTTTAAGCTAATTGGTGAAACTTGAACAAAACTACTCTACTCATTTAAGCCTTCACTCACAAGTATTGACATCTGAGCAACTAGAGTCACATCTGTGCAGGCATGAACTCTTCTGAATTATGCTTCTTCAATTCTTTCCGTTAGTTTTAGTGTAAGGGTCAATTGGATTGTCACCTTTTTACTTATTCACTTGTCTCCTTCACTTTACTGCTGTAGGTGTTCTTATTCTAGTTGCTTGTCTCCCCCCTGGATCCCGACAATCAGTTGAGGTTTTAGTTACATGTTCCATACTGGATGTCGGTTTAGTGCTATGTGACCTATGCCCATCTAGGCTATTGGAGTTGATCAGAAAGCTAGCAATATGCTGAGCTGGTGAAAACTTTTTAGGACTAGATTGTGTAAGACTAATTGCTATATGCTAGCACAATGTTATAGTTTTTTCAATGGTGAACATTAGCAATATGCAGAATTTCTTGTGGTATGATCCTTTTGTTATTATGAGAGCCACCTGAACTGTAGTCATCATTTTTGTTTGTACTATTGATATAAAAACTATGACTGATAAACATATGAAAACTTCAAGCGTTGCATGTATCAATGATGCCTCTTATTTTTGTCTTTGTTATAACTGTTCAACTATAACTCAGCTCTCTTCTCCTCAATTTATTTTCTCATGCAGCAGTTATGTCCATTACATTTAGAATAATCTTTTATTCTTCTCCTGTTGTGGATTATGTTCTGATGGAGTAGTGGATAAATTGTCAAAGGCGTCTTCTTTGAAATAATTGAGTTACCCCTTATTTCAAGTAGGTGCCTGAAGTAGTTAATTTATTCATTAGTCCATCTGTGATGAGATTATCTTTAATGATTATATGGATAAGAGACGTGTGTAATTGCTACAGTCATACCATACGTGTTTATGTTTTATTTAAGAATTTTTCATATAGAAAACTTTACAAGCTGAGTGAGAAAGGAGAGTTGTGGTTACAAATTTTATTTTGTTTGACTCCCTTACTGAAATCATATATTAACTATATTATGCACTGGAGACCTGAATTCGGCTATTAGAATTATTAATCTTTGTGAAAAACTGATTAATTTCCTTTTGTTCATTAGTGTACCATGTATAAAATATGTTCAGCTCCTGAATACTTTGCCTCTTATTGGAGCTTGGGATATCTTTAGTGTGTGGTGTTGTCCAATTGTCAGTTGGTATTACAGGATGTGAGGCCTATGTCAACTCACAATCTTCTTTCATCTAATAAGATTATTGTTTGTCAGAAGGTGAAACTTTCTTCTTCAACTAACTTTGCTTTTCTGTGGATGTCATTCTTGTTCTTTTCAAAGTTGATTTGCACATTGGGCTACTTGTGTACTTTTGAAAGATAACATTCATGTCAACTCCTTCAAGTAACATTGCTATTGTTGTCACTCTTTTATCCTTAGATATTGAGTGTGTTTTTTTCCTCGTATATATTTTATCAACAACTGGAAATAGGTATCTACATGTCATGATTTTAAGCTTTTAAAGTGAATGAATTATTCTATCATTTATTGCATGTGAATTCGATTCATAATAACCAGCTTATACACTTGAAGAAAACAGGTAGCCTAGGATTGCACATTATATTGCCATGAGGATATATTTGAGATACATAGTCATTGTATTTGTTTCCCTTTATTTTTATAATCAAGAAATGCTATCAGTCTAGGAGGGCTGAAGATAGTGTGATTATGTTAGATAACCAGCCAATATTCACCCAAAAACAGCAAACAACCGCAACAATTAAGAAACAAAAACTATTTTATTAATAAAGAGAGATTTACGGTGGGTAAACCAGCAATTCAAGGAGTCAGAGCCTCCCAATTCTGGCTATTTGAGGCAGTGGAATCTTGCCAAATCAGCCTAAAGGCTGCCTTACCCAAAGCTTCCCAAAACCCTAATTTTATGCCTTCTCCCCCTTTTACAACTCTAGCTATCATTATTTACTAAACTATAACCTCTATAATTAGGACATGTGTCCCAAAAAGCCCTAAATCCTAATAGCTTTACTTTACGTTGGTCCAATTTTTGACGCTATTTGCAAGCAATCTTTATTTTGCCTAGCTTACCTCTAAGTTTCCCTGACTTCTCTACATGTCAACTTTTTATGGTCATCCAATAAATGTGTGCTGGTTACCTAGATATCTAGTTGCTGAAGTGCTTATTAAATTTGCAATGTTAGAAGCAAGAATAAAGCAGAATTGAGTTTTCTATTGTAGGCATTGCCTCTTTGTTGTCGATCTTGAATGTTGGAGTATTATGCTCATTCAAATTTTTCTTGAGATCTTCTAGTAGATAAACACTTTCAAGTAAATATAATCACCTCTAGTAGACCTATATGATAGTAGTGTAATGCTTAAACTAGGAAGAAATCTCCTTGTGTATGGGTCTTAAAGGGAGGAATGCAAGGAGTGACAATCCATACAGTAAGAGCACAGTGAAAATGAACTTTGAAAGGGGCTGAGAACCTTGAGAAAGTTTCCTTTTGTCCACATGGATAGAGAAGGTTTACATTTACTGTTAGAAGTAGGAATTTGTTTTTTGGGTGGTAAACTATCTGAAAATTCTCCTGTAGCATTTGTGAATGTTATGTTGGTTAGTGTGTAGGTTATACATCTTCAGATTGCTTGAATATGTCCTTTCATAGGAACACCCAATTACTTGGTAATTTATTATTATCAGGTTGTTGGTTGTAGTTGGTACCCACTTAGTTAAGAGGAATAAAAAATGAGCAACAGAGAGAAATGCTATAAAAGTAAATAAATGTTCTTAACCCCATCACGTTTGAAGCTTAATTGATATACTGACTATGTCAATTGATAATCACATTCACAATAGTTATTTTTTTGAAGAATTTAGGGACCAACTTGCATAATTGTGCATTGTGTCACAAAAGAATCAGTGTTACACATTTAGACTCCTGAGGCCAATCATTGTTGCCACAGAATGATCAAAACATGTTTAGTTTGGTACAATCGAAGTTGTATTTTTTATTAAGAAAATGAATATAACATGTGGTTTATAATTTGCTTACCACTAGGTTGGGCTGAGTTATTGATGTCTAACAGCCAATCTGTGGTTCTCTTGACTGATTCATAGACATTTGACTATTCTATATGGAACTATGTATATAAACCAAGAATATAAATTATCTTTGGGATCCTTGGTTTTTCATATACTACTATGTTGATGATGTTAAATCTTAGACATCAGAATGTAGGGAATTTGAACATATTGAAAATTTTTGATTTCTAATATGTGTAAACCTAGGATCTGGTGTTGTCGTGTGTAGATATGTGAACTACTTTAGATTGAATAAAGAAAGTGAAAGCTATGATTCCCTCAATCCTTTAGAATTAAGCCTAGATTTCTGACACCAAGAGTTCAACTAACATTGAATTCTTCCTTTATAAAGTACGAATAACAGAAGTAGTAGGTTCATGATGTCATTAAAGAAATGTGGGATGCAGTCATTTCTAAATTTAGGCCATTCGTTCTTTGTTTTGGTTGACTGTTATTGAGTTGTATATGTGATAACCTAGGATTGTAATCAATGTAAAATAGGAAAGTAGATAATCATGTTTCCTAGATTAGAATTATGGGTTTGTATATATTCTTGTATTTGATTAACATAATTTTTAAGGTCTGCAAGACTTGTTTCAAGATATGGTGTCAGGCCAAATTACTGTACACTAATGATATTCATTGTTTATACTCAGTTGTGTTCAATTTGGTTAATCTCAAACAACAGGGTATGAGCATGTCAGAATTCTTAGTAGATTGGCTTCTCTTAAATTAGAATTTAATTTATTGTTGTCTGCTGGACTGCCTGTAGTAGAAGAGCTAGCCCAACGAGATAAATTCTTCATGGTCCTTGCTCTAACGGTACTAGTCTTGATCTCATTCTCGTATATGACCAAATTCTAGCTAGTGCTACAGTCCCTTCACTAAATGAGGTGTTCGCTTGATTATTTTGAGTTTTTTCTCCCAATGTTGTTTCCAACCCTTTCGATGGTGACTCTTAGCCTTGTCATCTCAATCTCAAATTCTATCAAAAGAGAATAGGACGATTGTGATAGTAAGGGGAATAAACCCAAATGCAGTTACTGTTATCGATGGGGTCACATAAAGGATAAATGTTATAAGTTGCATAGACAACATGCTCGAACTGCTGATATAGTTCACTTCTCAGATACCTCTTTAGAATCATCTATAGGACAAATTCAACCATCTCTGACACTCACTAGCACTGATTATAAAGAATATCTCAGGTATCAAGCAAATAAGCAGTCTTCCTCATCAATTGCATCTATTATTCAGTCAGGTAATCCAGTTGTAGGTTTCTCTCAGTCTTCTCCTTTGGGACCATGGGTCTTTGATTTTGGGGCTATCGATCACATTTCTGGTAATACTCATTTACTTTCTCACCTTACTACCACTAAATCTCTTCTTCCTGTTACTTTAGCAGATGGATCCAAAATTGCTATTCAAGTTGTGGGTTAAACTCGTCTTCTATCTATTATGCCCTTACTTGTCCTCTATCTAATATGCCCTTAAACTTTATTCTTTATATTCCACATTATCCATCTAATCTTATGTCTGTGAGTAGACTTACACATTCCTTAAATTGTTCTATAACCTTTCATATTGATCTGTTGTTATATAGAACTGCAGCACGGGACGGATGATTGGCGCAGGGCGTGAGTCACAAGATCTCTATTACCTCAACTTGCCTTCTGCTTCTATCAATTGCAATGTCTCCGAGTCTCTAGGTTTTCATCATAATCGTTTGGGCTATCCTAGTATATTAAAACTTCAAAAGATGGTTTTAGGTCTTTTTAGCCTATCGTCTTTAAATTGTGAGTCATGTCAACTTGAGAAGCACTTACGTAGTTCCTTTCCTAAGCATTTCAATAAACGGGCAACGTCCCCTTTTGACTTAGTTCATTTAAATATTTGGGGTCTTTGTCATGTTTTGTCTATTTTAGGTTTTCAATATTTTGTTACATTTATAGACGATTTTTCCTAATGCACTTGATTATTTTTAATGAAATTTTGTTCAGAATTATTTTTTTATTTGAGTCTTTTTGTGTTGAATTAAAACACAATTTAATACTGTTTTTCATATATTATGGAGTGATAATGCCTTTGAGTATCTTTATGTTCCTTTTATTAAATTCATGTCTTCATAAGGAATCCTTCATTAGATTTCTTGTGTATATACTTCCTAACAAAATAGAGTTATTGAACTTAAAAATAGACATCTCATTGAAACAGTTTACACCCTACTTTTGCATAATCAGGTCCATTCTCGATTCTGAATGGATGCTATTCTTACTGCTTGTTTCTTAATTTACAGGATGCCTTCATCAGTCTTTCAAACCCAGATACCTCATTCTATTTTATTTATTGATCAGCCCGTATTTCCTCTTCCTCCACGTGCCTTTAGTTGTACATGTTTTGTTCATATCTTTTCACTTGATCAAGATAAACTATTTGCTAAGTCCATCAAGTGTGTTTTCCTTAGTTACTCGCATCTTCAAAAAGGGTATAAATACTACTCATCATCCACCCGTCGATACTTTATATCTATTGATGTTATATTCTTTGAGTCATCTCCCTTCTTCTTTTTCTCATAACTAGATTTTGAGTTATCACCACGAATCTCCTTATGCCTCCTCTCCCTTCTTCACATGACCAATTGTCTAAGTCTATCATTGAGCCATTGTCTCTTCAAAACCCCCCAGAACCTTCTCATTTTAAAGGTATCACACTTGTTCCTCTTATAGGTACTGATGTTGTTCCTAGTGATGCTCCTATTGATGCACTTTTTGCTCCAGATGCCTCCCTTATTGTGGCCTTGCCTCCCAATGATCAATTTCCTATCACCATTCGTAAATGTATGCACTCCACTTGCAATCTTCACCCCATTTATAATTGTATTAGTTATCATCGTTTATTTTCACCATTTTCTACTTTTGTGTCTACACTTTATTCTGTCTCTATACCTTCCAACCCTCTTGAGGCCCTCATTGATCCTGACTGACGATAAGTAATGGTTGAAAAGATGACTGCTCTATATAAGAATTATACTTGAGACTTAGTGTCATTACCTCCCAATCACTCGATTATTGGCTGTCATTGGGTTTATATAGTTAAAATTGGTCGTAATGGTAAGGTTGATCGTCTTAAAACTTGGTTAGTGGTCAAAGGCTATACTCAGATTTATGGTATGGATTATGGTTATACATTTTCTCAAATAGCCAAGATGTCCTATGTTCGCTTATTCTTATCTATGGTTGTTCTTTGTCACTAGCCTCTATTTTAGTTAAATATTAAAATTTTCTTTTTGCATGGTGAGCTTCAAAAAGAAATTTATGTGGAGCAACCACCAGGTTTTGTTGCTCAAGGGGAATTTGTTTTGGTTTGTAAACTCTACCGCTCATTGTATGGATTAAAACAGTCTTTGCGTGCTTGGTATGGACGTTTTAGCATTGTTATTCAGGAATTTGGTATTACTCGTAATGAGTCGAATCATTTTGTATTTTACAGGCATACGACACAGAGATAATATATCCATCTTGTGGTGTATATAGATGACATTATTATCACCAGTGATGATAAGAAAGGTATTAACCGACTAAAGAAACATTTATTTGACTATTTTCAGATTAAGGACTTGGAACCACTCAGATATTTTTTTGGGGTAAAATTTGCTCAATCTAAGTCTGGTATAGTTATTTCTTAAAGAAATTATACTTTGAATATCTTAAAAGAGACAGAGATGTTGGATTGTAAACCAATTGACTCTCTCATGAATCATAATATTGAACTTGTACTAGGACATGGGGAGTCACTCGCAGATCCTAGAAAAGATCGGAGGTTAGTAGGTAAACTCAATTACTTTATTATCACGAAACCAGATATCTCCTTTGTCAGTGATTCTCATTGGGATGTACTATTTGAATTCTGAGATATATTAAGGTAATACCAGGCAAAAGATTATTATATGAAGACAGGGATCATACACGAATTATTGGATACTCTGATATAAATTAGGTAGGATCTCTATCTGATAGACGGTCAACTTTAGAGTATTGTGTCTTTGTTGGTGGAAATTTAGTTTCATGGAAAAGTAAAAATATCGGGCAATGGCCTTGATAACGTGTGAACTAATCTGGTTGAAGCAACTAATCCAAGAGCTGAAATTTATAGAAGTACTACAGATAATGTTACTCTACGACAATTAGATAGCTCTTCACATAGCTTCTAATCTAATGTTTTATAAGAGGACTAAACACATAGAGATTGCTTGTCACTTTATTCACGAAAAGGTTATGTATGGATGTATAACCACTAGTTATGTCAATTCAAATTACCAGCTAACTAATATTTTCACTAAATCTCTCAAAAGTCCTCATATTGATTTTATTTATAACAAGTTCGGTGCATATGACTTATATGCTCCAACATGAGAGAGAGTATTGAGTTGTATATTTGATAACTTAGGATTATAATCAATGTAAAATAGAGAAGTAGATTATCATGTTTCCTAGATTAGAATTATGAGTTTGTATATAGTCTTGTATTTGATTAACATAAATAACATAGAAATAATTCAGTAAATATTCATAACTGTGAATTAGTGTAACAAGAGTTTTAGTTATACGAGATCAACGGGTAGAAGCGGTTCTAGCTTGTTGGAATTGCACAGGGCACTTTGCGTAACCTTTTTTTGCCAAAAATTTTTTCTGCTTTACTGTAGGGCAACTCTCCTGTGCAGAGTCTTGAACATTTTGTTTTACACTTTTAATTATCCCTGTTCGTTATTCCTTTGTTGCTGCATTCAGGTTGCGATACCAGTGGTTCCCACTGTCAGAGTGCTGGTTACTTTTACCAAATTTGAGGGGTTACAACCAGTGGATGAGTTTGCGACTCCACCTTCAAGCCCTACGGCTGCTGGCAGAGAAAGCCCATCAGTGATGCAGTTCACAAGTTCCTCTTGGTTTCAGTGGATAAAAGCTCCTTACCAACGCCCTGCCTCATCCACTGGTGGATCTAGCAGTAGGATAGAGAATATCCAAGATCCATTTGCGATCCCCCAAGATTATACTTGGATTACGGCTGAAGCAAAGAAAAAGAAGATGCAAGAGAAGAGCAAATCAAAGAAAGGGAAAAGTCAGAATCACTGAAGTTAAGAAGGCAAAGTGTAAGCTCCAGAAGTAAAACACGTTTTTTATTCCGATCAAGTTAGCAGATGACAAATAGGAAAACACAGTGTTGTATAAATCCTGAAATTGTGATACTGAAAAGGAAACAAAGTGGGGTTCATTCTTCTAGGTTGAAGTAAATGATCCCATGAGTGAAGGGAAAATTTGGTATGTCATTGCGGGGGTGGAAAAAGAAAAGGGCAAAAAAAGGGAAAAAACAAAAAAGATATTGTGATTCTTACAGCAATTGCTTGGCTTTTGGTGGTGGTTTAGATTACTGATTCACTTTGTTTTGTATGTGTGACTGACTTTTTAACTGTTACAAATGGCTACAAACAGATCGGCTAATTCATTTTACAACTGTTTATATGATTCAGCTTCAGAAATCAAATTTTCTAGTAACTTGAACAATCTGCTTCAGGGATTATGGAATCTCTCAATGCATTCTTCTGTTTTTATGTTCCAACTGGACAGTGAGAGAAAATATGTGCAGAATGCTCGATTATTTGTTAACTTAAAATAGTCTCAACAAGGTCAGGATGAAAGCATTATTTATTAAAACATGAAGGATTGGGAAAAAAAGAAGAAGAATATCTTGGATAATTAATCAATATTTTGATTGTGATGAATTTGTCTCAACATATGAAGGATGTTCTGGTCGAAGTTCATCACATCCAAACTTCACGGTTAATAAACTCTCGACATTTCCAACCTAATCAAATTTCGTTTAAAACGGGTTCAAGTTAACGGAAAGAAAGTGGTTCTGAGGCCTACAGTCAATAACAGAAGTTAGTTTGTTGGCGAATTGATGAATAGTCAGAATAATTTGTTTTATAGTTTGCTCAGGCTTGCTTCCGGAAACAGCTAACTTGGTAGAAGTCAAGCTTTACTTCCCAGCTACTTCTACGGGATGTCTTCGGTTCCCAACTTCCGCCCAAAAATTTGTTTTCTTTATTAGTCTAAAAGTAGTGCATAATTACCTTGTGTGACTGAGAAAAATAAATCATTATAAAAAAAGAAAAAAATACTTAATTTAAATATAATTAAAACTAAATAATTATATTATATTAGGATTTAGCCAAAATGACCATATAAAATATTCAATCCAAAATGCCTATGTATAAAATAAAAACATAACACTCAAAAGTTAGAGGAAAACTACAACTAGTCACACGACTTGACCCAAATCGATATGAACTTGTCTGCGATCTGAAAATTTTTTCAATGATTATCGACTAATTCTAGCGATAAAAATGGAAAATAAGATAACCAAATTGATTATGACACAATTATCTTTAATTTGGCGTGCATGATATGATTTGAAATATATTTTGTTCGAAAAAAGCAAAAAAAAACCAAATGCTTTTTGACCAAGAATTATGAACTTGTGGCTAGAAAATCGTTAAATTTCGACCACATTTTTGTACATATTCATGCGAATGTGATGATTGGTTGATATTGTTGCTAGAAAACACATTGTGCGCTATTAAACGAAGTCGTATGATTCGACTTTGTGCTAAATTTTGACACTAAAATCAACTATCTATAGCTTTTTTTTTTTTTGGTTGCAAATGCATTTAGGACTTCCATTTGGTGAACTATGTGTACTTTGGTGAGGAAATGTTGGGGTCGTGCATCACATGACCAACTCATGCATCATACGAATCTGTTCGTGCGATGCACAAAGGGCATATTAGTTAATTTTGGCATCAAATCAACTATTTTGGGCTTCCTTTTGTCGTAAATGCATTCTAAGATGTGCATTAGGCAATATAGTTTAGATTTTAGTGGTAGAAATGCTTTGGGTTATATGACCCATGAATCGAATCGTATGATGCATAAACTAGTCATGCTATAGGATTCCACTTTTTAAAGTTGCTAGGTTATGTGTCCACACAATAAGAGGATTGGGTTATTTTTCTAAAATGGGGTATTGTGATATTGTAACGAATTTGTTGACTTACGATCATGTCTAAATTATAAGTACAGTTGTGTGTTTGTGCTTTAACCTTCTTGCTTAGCATAACGAGGTTACACAATTGAATGAGGGTCATCTTGAACTGGAGAGGTGTGAGCATGGTTGTGATGTATGTCAGAGACAAGTTAACGAAGGAGATTGGCATGAGCCGGTGAGGGGTAATGATCAAATGCCAGAGGTGATTAGGTATTCAGGTTAGAGTACTAGGACAGAGACGGTGGGTACTAGTGGTTCAGATAGGTTACATCCTATTTATGGTTTACCTGGGGTACATTAACTGCTAAGTTTAGTAGGATCAAAGATCCAGTAGCTACAGAAGAATGGATTGAAGCTATGGAGAGTGCTAAGGGTTTTTTCATTATGTTAGATAGAGAAAATGTCAGATATGTGATGTATATGCTTAGAAGAGACACAAGGGTATGGTGAAACCTCACAAAGACATTGATTGTTAAGGAGAGGTTGACTTGCGATGAGTTCAAAAGATTGTTTGATAAGGAGTATAGGAGTGTAGATATGGTTTATGTTAGGGCTCAAGAGTTTATTGAGTTTACTCAAGGATTGAGCACAATTAAAGAGTATATGACCTAGTTTAAAGTTTTGGCTCAATTTGTACCTTGTTTGGTAGGGATCGAGAGTGGTAGGGTGTAAAAGTTCATTCATGGTTTGCATCCTATCATTGCTCAGGATATGATGATGAAAGTTGATTTCCTTAAAAGTTTAGTGAGGCATTAGGAAAAGCTTTGAGATCTAAGGTTAGAATGGTCTTTTTAGGCTACAAATAGAGACTAAAAGTGAGATTTTATAATAGAAAATATAGTTAAAAGGATTCAAAGGTAAGATAATTATTTATAAACTATGTGTGGCACGTACATAGGTCTCCTTGGGAGAATATTTCATGTATAACACTAAAAGAGAATGAAATAGGAGATTTCCTTTTACACGACTGTGTGTCTTAGGCACACAACTATGCATCGTAATTAGTGCACTATTATACATAGATAGTTATTTTTCATCTTTATTGTATTTTTTTCACCCAGTTTCAATCTTTCTTTCTAGAGAACTCTAAATCAAAAATTGGGAGAGAGCAGCCAATAACCATAAATCAAAATGAAGAGCAAAAATCAGCTAGAGAGAGAGCTAGTAGCCATGACAAAAGATAAGTGTTTCTTTACCTCTTTCACCTTGTTTTATAGAATGTGTTTCTGTTTACTTTGGTTGTTATATTGCTTGCTACATGTTTGATGCTTGTTTAGCATGTTAGAGTGCTAAGATGATGATTTAGAAGCATATTTATGAAGTTATTGTTTGACAATCTTGGTGTGTGTGGGTGTGAGTGTGTGTGTGTCTTGATGCTTGATTTTAGGAGATTTGATATGTGAAACATGAGTTTGGATGAGCTTGATGAAATAAACATGTTCATAGTTGATGTATGAAGCACGTAAAGCTATTGGAATGAGATTGAATGTTATTGGGTTAAGTTTTAGCCATAAATAGAGTAAGATGCACAAACGTGTACCCATATGTGCACGATCGTACAATCCGATTTCTATAATACCATGATCATGCATGTCATTGTGTATGCCTAGATAAGCTTGAGGGAGACGACCGTGCAAGTGGGGTCACAACTGTGTGCTTGTACCAAATATACATGTCTGTGTAAGTAAGATATAGTAGTATTAAGCAATCAACCTACATGCTTGTGCAAGCAAGGAACACGACCATGCATATTTATGCACGATCGTGTGTCTTTTGTAATATGACCATGTGGTAAGCCAAAGTTTAACAAGAAATTTATAAAAGCTAGCACGTTTATATGTAAGACTACATAGATGACCATGCATCTTTATACACGATCTTGCATCTCATATTACACAATCGTGCTCTAAGACAAAATGAACAAAATAGATTACAAAACATTCCTAAGCTATTTTAATACATACAAAACTTAGTAATATCAAGAGAAAATGAGATATCATATATGATTAGCATCACATAACATGACATGTCATACCAATATTTTCATAAAGAGATCTAGGGATCCATAAGCATGTTTTAAAATTGAAAATAGGCTAAAGGACTATTTCCCACCCATAGTTTGAGGCGGGGACAAAGTCCCACCCTCCAAGTTTCAAAAGTCCAGTCTCCCACCCCTACAAACATTTTTTATAATTTTTATACTTTACTAAAATACCATTTTAAAAAATAAATATTTATAATAAAATTATAAAATAATTTTTAAATATAAATAATTTTAAAAAAATTAAAAAATATATTAAAAAACTTTTTTAATTTTTAAAAATTTTAAGCAGCCATTACTGCCAGTGTTGTAGCATCCTAGATTCGGAAGCCTTTTCGGTTAGAGTTTCGGGGTTAGAATTGAGATTCAGAGAGAGATTGGGAGTCTGGTAAAGTTCAGGGGCGAGTGGGTAAGTTTTCGAAGCCATGCGGCTTCCGTTGGAATCCTTTCGGAAGGATTCGATTAGGCGAGTGAGCGGGAAATGAATTAAGTTCATTTTCCCTGGTGCACGCCCGTGCATCATTCGTGCACGCCCGTGCGTGGCATGGTATTTAAGTGAGAGCCGAGAGAAATGTCATTTCTTTTCTCACCCAAGTTTCTTTTAGCCATTTTCTCTCTTCAATTTCAGCTCCTCCTGTTCCTAGAGAGAGAATCCAGCTGCAAGAAGCTCCCAATCCGATTAGAGAGCCAAGAGATTAGAGATTTGTGAAGTTTCCCGAAGCATGGCTAGAGGTAAGTGTTCTCTTACCTTTTCCTTGAGTTTCCCGGCATGTTTTGTGCTTCTTGATGCCATGGATGTGTTCCTTGCATGTGGATGATTGTTTGGGATGATTATATGGCCTTGCATGTTGATTTGGATGACAAATTTCCACCCTTGAAGCATGCATGTGTGTATGTATGGCCTTAGAAAGAGAAAGGAGATGTTTCCATGGTAGATTCCATGTTTGATGATGCATGTTGCATGTGAAGCTTGAATGGTGATGTTTGAAGTGCTGGGAATGTATATTTGAAGTGTGATTACAATTGGATGTGTTTTGGTTGGCCATTTTGTGCATTTTTCGAGCAGTGTATTTTTCGAGCGGTGCTTTGTTGAAGAACCAGACGCACGACCGTGCGCCAGTATGGCACGGCCGTGAGCCTGTGTTTCTCCAGATGCACGCCCGTGTTCACGACCTGTGCACGGCCAGAAAATGCATATGCACGCCCGTGTGTCCGCACACGCACGCCTGTGCATAGGTATTTTCAGTGATAATAAATAGTAAATTCCAGTAGCTTGCACGACCAGGCGCACGACCAGCGCACGGTCCCGTACGTCAGGGTGCACGCCCGTGCACGTTTCATGCACGCCCGTGCATCAGCAGATTTTCAGAAAAATGTTATTAAATGGGAAATTAAACATGCGAATTCAGAATAAAGATGAAATGGCTTCAGATAAGCATCAGATGAGCATGTATTCGAATAATAAGCTGCATGTGCATATCATGACATGACATGTAGTTTCAGAGAGGATCAGGGGATCCGAATTCAGCAGTATTCAGAACCCGATGTACGGGTAAGAGTATAGGGTGAATACGAGGGGGCATCTGTGGGAATCAGTCTTCTGACACCAGTCAGAACGCTCAGCAGTATTTCAGATTCAGTTCCTAACACCAGTCAGATGATTTAGCAACATTTCAGTTTCAGCTCTCTGACACCAGTCAGATCGTAGCAGTACAGTATTCAGATTCAGCTTTCTAGCCAGTAGCTAGAATGGTTAACCCACATGGCCAGGATGTCGAATCCCTGTATTACCCAGTCTGATCAGCACAGCAGGTACCCGAGGGTACAGAGAGAGGTATTCAGATGCATGCATCCAGTATTTTCAGTTAGCATGACATGACATACACATCATGACGTGCATACATATGATATTAATAAATGAATGAGATTCAGATGAGAAATTTTCAGATTCCAGCAAGCGCATAAATGTATGATTAGGGTCGAGGCCCAGGTATGTTTGATTTATTTGATTGTCTGTGCTTGCTTGGGTATTGAGGGAAGTAAGGAGCGCTTACTGGGTAATCTTTATCACTCATCCCCCTCCTTCTTCCAGTTTTCAGATGGTTAGTACTGTTGGGTCGAGGAGTGGCTGGATCGAGGCTGACGGAGATGGCACGCACACACACCTCGATCAGTGTATATCAGTTTTGGACCTGTGTGGTCATTGTTGTACATGTTTTGTATCCAGATGTACAGTATATGTATATGATGTAGGCCAGTGGGCCCTTGTACAGAACAGTTGTATATTTCAGATATATATATATATGATGTATATTCAGATGAGCTTTCGCGTGTACAGAAATGTAAAGCATTGTACAGTTTAGTTATTTTATTTTCCGTAGGATTCCCGTCGCGGGTACCCATATTTTTAGATGATTAATAAAAGCTCCCCAGATATTGTTATTATTCGGTAGCAGGGGTACTCGTGGCGGCGGGTCCTACAAGTGTCGCGGTGGCGGCCGCTGCTGAAGGGGCCAAGTGGCCATTTTCGACCACCTGGTTTCAGTGGAGGCCAAATCTTACCTCCCCGTTCGGTGTGGGCGGTCAAATCTAACCGCCTCCGTAAAAAATAAAGGTCGAAAAACGCATCGGGCTGACTACGCCCCTTTTCACTCATTTCCATCGTAGAGTGGTCGTGATCCGACCGCTGCGCCAAAATCGAGGCTTACCGTGATTTTGACCGCTTCTCCACCACAAACGAAAGAGGCCGTGATTCCGCCTCTTCTCGAAACCGTGGCTCTAAACGCACTCACCGCTCCAACAAATGATGGCCACATAAAGAAGAATGCATGTGTTAGTTAATGCCCAAATTTTTAAAATATTTTAATATATATATATTTTATAAAATTTATTTTATTTTTTATAAAATTTTAATCTTAAAATGACAATATTACCCTTAAATGTTACTGTTTCCTATTTTATTTAATATTAAATTTTTTCCATGGGTGAGAGACTGGGCTTTTGAAACTGTGAGGGTGGGACTTTGTCCTCGCCTCAAACTATGGGTGGGAAATAGTCCTTTGGCCTTGAAAATATATAGTGTTCCAGACATCATCTTTGGGGTGGATACAAACAGGCACTTGTGATTCGTACACCTGTTCGAAAAGGTAATCAATGTCTATTAGAGAGGACATGATCATTGACGAAGCTTGTTAGAAAAAGTGTCAGTCATACATTAGTAGATTTCAATAGGATTAAACTTATATAACTAAGATGTTGAATCCTTGTATTCATCAGTTTGGTCAACACAACAGTTATTTTAGTTATAATATTTCTATATACAACTTATATATATATATTGAAGATCTTTAGATTACAACTATTATTTTCAAAAAATGTCTTTAGAAAAGCAAGCTTAAGGGAAAATTTTTATAATTTTTAGTATTGACATTATATTAGCATACTCATATTATGTCATACATAGCATTTCATGATAATCAGCACCAGATAAAGACAAAGATATGATAGACATTGAAAGTATTATAAAGAAGAGAACAAAGAAAATACTAAGTTAATTATAGTGTAACAAGTCATGAAATGAGATTAAAATAGAAACCTACTTGTAGTTAGAGATAGAAAATGCTTATAGAGTGATTTATCACTCACTCTTTCATATTTTATTTCCTTAAAGGTCAGTGATCCTTTTAGGCTGAACAAGATGTGCAAGGGCTGTGGGTTTTAGGATACTATTTTAGCAGCAAATAGCATGTTGGTAGCTCATATGCTTTATACAATTTTCACTTATGTATATGTATATGCTATATACTATTCATAGGTATTATATCTATAGTATAATTTATAAAAATATGATACTTTATGATTTTTAGTATATATGCAGTATTTTCTATTTATCATTATCATTATTCTACATTTAAAGCTTCCTTTTGTCCATTTTAATAGTATTTGTGAGATTCTTGTCATATATTGCTGATGATGATATTTGGTGAAAAAAAAATAATATAGAGAGGCAACACATTGAATGCCTAAGATAAGTGATCATGTTAACAAAAAAAAAAAAAAAAGATTCTGACCGTCCATATGTCATTCATTCATGTAGAGAAGCAAAAAGTTTTTATAGCTCAACACCGACTCCAAAATTTAAAGGGAATTGTCATGTAGTCAAAACTCATCCTAAATCAAATTTGTAAATATAAATTTTGTAAAAACGATCAGGGATTAACATGCCAATGCCATACTAGCCTACAGGTTGAGATAAGACATAAACAATGCACGACCCCATTTAGACCGATAATAAGAAAACAATAGACACTATTTTCCATAACTTTTGCAATCCCCCTAATATTAATTAATAATTTTCTATTTTCTTGGGATCATTTTTCACAACATTAACAATTACAATCAACAGTATAATTATTCTTCTATCATATTAGAATAATTTTGTACTTTGCTTAAACAATTACATATATATAACTCTAATGTCTATTAATACAAATTTAAGATAGTAGAAAGGGACAACACTTCTAAATATTGTAATATTGTTTTTCTCTTTATATCACTCAAATAATATCACTATCGTAAACATAAACTCTTAGTTTTGTGAACAAACCACATCAAAATTCGATTTATCTCTTGATCCTTCCATGCGTCCTTATCTTTTTGCATTGAATTTTATGGCGGTTGAATACATACGTCCTTAGTACAAATTTCATTACCAAGACATCAGATTACATTCAATTGAATCAAATTGAAGTAAATTCAACATAATCACTTGTTTGGTATGCAACATGGAACTAAATATAATAATTTTTTAAAATATATATATTTATATAAAAATTGATCAACGACAGATCTGATAAATAGATTATCGAGCCATCCATCTCGCAGTTCAAACAGGGAAATCACTAGAATAAAAGACTGGAAAAGTTTGAAAACATCTTACCTGAGGAAGCCAACTGCTTCGCCTGGCAATTCGTCTCGTCCAAGTCCAACGATGGGCTACTGTTATATCTGCCGCAGCAAGCCCCGACCTCCCGCCGACAACTTGGCCAATCAGTATTTTCATTGTATGTGGCTCTGGAATTATTAATTTTAATGGGAAACTCCCCGATTTCCAAGTTTTCTGTAAGTCGTCATCTCCTGAAATCAATCTAAACATGATTTAAATTGCATATTGTTCTGAGTAGGAATAGTGAAGGCCAATACAACAAACAAAACGCGCCCTTTGTAACCCACTTAACGCTTGCATAATCAGCAAATATGGGGGACTCCAGTTGAGCGGCTTCGTCTTGTCTTATAAGGGTTGATTTTCTCTGACTTGGTAGGTTAAACCGGCCGAAACCCCTGCTTTTGCCACTAACTATTGGCCTATATTTTTTAATTCAATTATAACAACAATCTCAATCAAACAACATATAGACATGCTACTACTAAATAAAAAAATTGACAATCAAAAACATAGTGAAGGAATCATCTGTTCAGCAATCATCCAATTAAGTACTCCATTGCACCAATACAAACCAACATAAAACACTTGTCTATTTCAAAAGACTTCAACCATAAAACCTATACAATCAATCCAAAATACAAACTCCTCCCCTTCAATCACGACTAGGACAGAGACAACCTAAATGACAAAAGATCCCAAGTGGGAAATATGCAAGAAGGATGGTCAGAACAAAAAGACAATGAACCAATTAAGCAAGATGACCAAGTCAGCTTGATGGCAAGGGCAGTATCCAGGGAAATCCTAGAGAGATCAACAATGGAAACCATGGCACACTGAGAGGATAATGATAAGAATCAATGCGATGATGATTCCTAAAACAATCAATTTAACCTTCATATTCTGGATCCACATCTTCCTTCTCATCTTAGTTCCTTGTTGCCTGAAATCTTGTGCCTGCACCATGACAATGACAAATATGCCAAACCACCAGACCAAAGATTTCAGAGAAGGTAAAAGTAAAGAAAGTGAAAGAAAGAAAAATGGAAGACAATGAATATCATTGCAGAATCTCAATTTCATTATACTTCACTAACTGAATACTGCAGCTAATTATCCTGTTTGAGATGTTCCATCAATTTTCAGCCAGGACACTGAAAATGCAAAGAGTATGTACACTTCAACTGTATGCAAAACATGTTGTCAGCGACAAGCTGAACTAACCTGCGATCGCAGGTTTTCAGTTTTATCCACTAGAAGCTCAATCTTCTCACCGCGGTCAAGAACCTGAAGAAAAGATAAATCTCCTCAGCCCCAACAGACATCATGTCTACATATAAAAGGTTTGGCACCCTTTATAGACAAATCCATTGGTGTTACCACATTTAATAAACGCATTATTACTTAGTGAAAGATCATGAAACAGAATTTATCATAAATCTTTTATTTTAAAGAAGGTCTAAAACAGGTGGTGCAAGATAAGTGAGAAGCTACTTCTCACCTTCTCAATGTTTTCCATCATAACACCCTTGACCTCAGAGACTTGAGCTTTCACTTTGGCAAGTTTGCTGATTTCTTCAGGGTGATCCACACAATACTGCATGTGCTCCTTCAACTTAGGCCTATTGAAAAGACAAAAGTATAAAGAACAGCTATCAAGGGAATAAACAAAAATAATTCTTAATCCATTGTAAGAATATAACTACCCGAACTCTCTTTTAAGGCTATTTGCAACAGCTGTTGCAGCTTTCCCTCCACCATATCTCTTGTTGAAATCATCCTTAACTCGCTCAAGAAAGGCAATTGGAAGCTGTCTGCCAGCAGATTCAACAGCCACAACACAGTATGCTGCAGCATCAAACATCCGGTGGCAGAGTTAACACAATATCCAGAAAGAGATTTCAGTTATCAGAATAGCAATATTAAATTTGAATAACATAAGTCAAAATGAACAATAATAAACATCTATAACAAATATGATACTCTGGACAATCCTCTGATACTTGTTTCAGACAACCTCTTGTCAGCTAACACAGTTCAAATGAATGAATCACCAAGAGGTTAAAAGCAACAAAATGAGGGTTTCATGCAGATTGCTAAGTAAATAAATGTGGAAATCATTTCAAAATTTGTTTGAAGTTCCAAGATCCTGGTGACAAGGACTAACGCAGAAGAATTTACATGAACGAAAATATTTGAAGCTAACAACTACAGAATAACCAATACAAAAAGTCACATCTAACTACTTTATGCTCTATGATACACGTTAAAACATACATAAGAAACTACGTAATAAAACTATCAACACTATGTGTTAAATAAAATACAAAATAGCTATATGGTTCATAAGCAGAAGAATAGTACAGCAGAGACTTGGCAAATATCTACACAGTTTATTCTCCACGTTACAATAAGCAAAACAAGCAGATTCCTGTTCCAACACATCTGACGAGATTGAGAAAAGGAGAAAATCTATTCAATAACTGATTCTGTTTTTGGAAACTCCACTTTGTGATTGTAAACCCAAACAACTAATAAAGTCATTAGGATGTCTCAAAAATTCAGTTAGCACGCAAAAATCACATAAACAAAAAAAACTATCTTAGCTCCCACTCTAACAACTAAGCCCAAATAACGATCTAAGTTATTTGCCTAGATAGATGAAATATGCATATAGCCAAATTATCTACCATCTACGTTTTATTAGAAAGCAACATGACCAAGATGGCAAACTTCATGTTATTTGCAATCACATGTGACTCGAAAATTGTAAGACTTCCCCGATGCCAAACCAAACTCCAATGACACCCACGCTAGTACCCAAAAAAAAATAAAAAAGAAAGAGAGAATAGCTTCTTTATCACTAAAAGAAAGGAATCTTACATATTGCACTGGAGAAAAACATATTAATTGAGTATGCTAGATTATTTTAGCCATCAAACCAACTGTAAATCAAATATTAACATCCAAAGCAAATACCATATAAAGAAAAAACAGCACAAGAATTTGATTACTAAATAAATTATATACCACGACTTTAAATCATCAACACCCCAGAAATGAAACAGAGTCAACCTTGAGCAACTCCCAGTTCGCAATTTATTACTTCTTTGAGTTGCACAATAAATGCAACCTTTCCAAATAATCCAACGTCATTTCCAATACACCAAACAACAATCTCATGAAAGATTCAATGCATTGACATGAACGCGTAACTTAGATAAAAATCAAAACAAATCAATTCTCAAATATCTTCATCCCTTCATTACCATGTTTCAGGATCCATAAAAGATCCACCGAAATTAATTCTTAAAATATCTCACATTAACCAACTGAAAAATCTAATCACAGTTTGAACAGTCAAACACATAGATCCATCAAAACAATAAAAATAAAACAGAGAAGAAACCTCCAAAATGAAGAAAAGATTTAAAAACCAAAAAAAGAAAAAGATCATCGTCCTGATCCAGATCACACATCACCATCTCGTCCAAATAGAAATGAAACTTACTGAAGCCATTCTCAACGAGGTAATTAAAAGTATGGCCATCACAGTTATAGGTAAACTTGTTGTTCGTAGCAGGAAGTTTCTGGAGACATTGCGAGGCGATGCTGGTGAAGTTGCCGGTAAACTCGGTGTACTCGGTGAGAATTACCGTACCACGAGCCACAAAGCTATAGATCAACGACTGTTGGCCCATGTCCAAACCCTGAGCCTAACTCCGAACCGAAACGAAAGAGTATGTAGAAAGAGAAAACGGGAGAAACCTTGGGCTGAGGGGAAAGATGCGAAGAACAAATCAAATAATAATAATAAGCAAGATTTACGCTGAGGAGACTTTTATTTACGCTCCTTTTTGTTTTCCGTTTGTTTGTATTTTTATTAGGTCAAATGAGTATTTTCCACTGAGGTTTGATATAATAATTATTTTTATCATTTAAGCACTTTTATATATATTAAAATACATTATATCAATAATTTATAATATAAAATATAGTTATCATTTTTAAAATTATAAAAAAATATATTAAAATTTAAAAAAAATTTAAAAATATTCTTAGATTTTTAAAACCTTTTTAAATTTTTCATTAATATTTTTTTATATTTTTAAATTTTGTAATTCATCCTTCAAACATGCAATAATGTATAATGTATAATGCAATTTATATTTATACTAGTAATTTTTTATTATTTTATTTATATTCAATATATAATATGGGCACAAAATTATTTAATAAATTTTTTTATGCAAAGTATTATTTAATTTGAGACTTTTTTTATCTTCTTAATAAGTTTACAAAAACATATAACAATTCCTTTTAACTAATTCCTAGGGATGGAAACTGATTTTTTTAAACTTTGAAGGCAGAAATTGTTATTTCATCAAACCTTGGTGTGTAGAAAGTGCTATTTGGCCTTTTGTCATATTATGAATTAAAATAAACAAGAGTCACGCTGTTCTATTTGAAATATTGTGGGTGGTATCCGGGGCCGAAGAAATGTTGAAAATTGAAATAGGAAGTTTCTTGGTGGCCAACTAATTATGTATTAGTATTTTGTTGATAAGGTAATAAAAAAATGGTAAATTAATTAAAATATAAAGAAATCACTCTTATATACAATTTTATACCTAAAAAAAATAAATTTATACAAATTTATCGTATTATAAAAAAATTGCTAAAAATGCCCTTAATAAAAAATAAGGAAAAGTCAAGCCTCTAACTATAAAATATGAAAGCAATGCTCACCGAAAATTAAATTTAATGTTTTATCTTTTCAGCTTAATACTGTGATACTGATTTAGCTAAAAGGTAAGGTCAAGTTCCCACCTATAGTTTGAGGCGGAGACAAACTGCCACCTCAAGGTTTCAAAAGCCCAAACTCGCATCCTTAGAAAGATTTTTTATATTTTTTTTACTAAAATAACTAAACTACCCTTTTAAAAATTAAAAATTTATAATAAAATTATAAAATAATTTTTAAATATAAATATTTTAAAAAAATTTTAAAAATTTTGTTAAATTAAAAAATTTCTTAAATTAAAAAATCCATAATAGAACCAGGTGGCCATTTTCGGCCATCTGGTTGCCCTCCCCATTCGATGGAGGCAGCCAAATTGGCCACGTCTAGTTTTGGAGAAGACGGCCAGATATGGCCGCCTCCGACAGAATTAGGAGCTAGAAATGGCCGTAAAGGGCCGACTTTGGCTCCACTGGCCGTTTCCGACCTTTATTTCGGGCAAAGGCGACCAAATATGACCGCCTCCTCCAAAACTGGAGGTGGCCAATCTGGCTGCCTCCACCGAACGGGGAGGCCAACCAGGTAGTCAAAAATGGTCACTTGGTTTTATTATGGGCGGCCACCGTTGCCGGCACCGACTGCAGTGGCTGCTTCCAGTTTTTAAATTTAAAATTTTTTTAAAATTTTTAATATTTTATATTTATATAAAATTTATTTTATTAATTTATAAAATTTTAATATTAAAAAGACAAAAATGCCCTACATTATTACTGTGTATTATTATTTTTAACATTAAATTTGACTTACAGGTGGGAGTTTGGGCTTTTGAAACCTTGGGGGTGGCAGTTTGTCCCCGCCTCAAACTATGGGTGGGAAATAGTCCTTTGGCCAAAAGGTAAGAAGAGAAATATCTGAAAATAGCATAACAAGTCAATGTTTTCTATTTCTCAACATGGTTGCACAATTGTGTTTGTATCACAAACGTAGTTTAGAGTTTTAGCATTTATATTTTAAATCTTGTAAATAGAAATTGCAATTTTTTGTTATTGTGATTTGTTGTGATATTGTTTAGACAATTTATTTGATGTACTTAGGATCAAAAATAGTGAAATCTATCATAAATTTATGGACTTCGTTAATAGGAATGTGATAGTGTATGGGTAAGTCGAAAGCCTATTTGAAAGGTAAAATGATAAACTAGAAATTTAGGGGGGCAAAAAAATACTTTTTGTATACGACTAGCCCTTATTTGAGGGGTGTAACCATAAATTGGGAGCTTAAGGGTGCAAATTGTATGCAACTTATTTCAATTGTTTGCTTTTCAAAAACAAGAGTTTATACTATAATGTCAATTGTTAAACCCTAATAGATTAAATGACTAGTTTCAGAGGGGGTAAATAGGATTTTTGAAAACTTATTTCTAACTTAAAATTTTTCACTTAAAACCAAGTTTACGCTTAAATCAATTTCAATGCAAATAATAATAAAGTAATCAAACAACCAAGAATAAAAAATAGTAATATTGTAAAGTAAAGAAAGAGTAAAAGGATAGAGAGAATTTTGCTCACTAACTATTATAGTGGTTCGAAGTTTCTCCATAAGTCTTCTGCATCCACTCTTTTAAACAACCTTGCTTAAATATTTCCTCCACTAATTATGTCAAGATTTTATCTCAATAGTTTTATTGGGATTTTATCCATACTAGTTTTGTTGGAATTATATTCTTACTATAGTTTCATAAGATTTCGTCCAACACTAGTTTCATAAGACTATGCTTTTTATAATAGTTTCATGAGATTTTGCTTAACTGTTTGTGAAGAACATACAAGATGAAAAATGCCCTTTAAAGATTGACACAAAGTTAAGCTCACAAATCTTTCTCTCAAAAGAATAAAGATGAAATATATATACATATATATATATATAGAGAGAGAGAGAGAGAGAGAGAGAGAGTGGAGAAGTAGAGAATAGAAAGAATGTAGTTTTAAAGTATGGTACTCTAACTCCTCATTATTCAAATCAAGTTACTTATATAAAATTTGGAGAGAACTAACCATTGTAACTAATTTGAGAGTTGTCAGACTGAAATTTGGGTAGATAAATGATTATGCGCTTATGATGTATGTTAATGCTCTTGCCATTAATTATAGTCCAATGATTAACTTCTTCATATTGTGCCAATCCAATATGGGAGTATGCATTACACACACGGTCGTGTATTTTCATATCTTTAATTCCTAAAATTTCTAGAAGGTTGTACAATCTTGTAACATGATATCTCTCACGAAATACACACGATTAGATTTTGATCTTTACAAGATTGTGTATCTTCTTGGTACGGATGTGCTTGTAGTGTATCTCACAATCATGCAACCGGCTATGTGGCTTATTACCAATTGAGTTTCCTCAAGCCACAAGATGTGAGTTTTAGATGCAGCAAATTCTTCCCTTGAGCTACATTAATTTATTATGCATAAATTATTATGTGTAAATTATTATTCATCTAAAACTCATCTCTGATCAAACTTATCAGCATAATATTCATGATAACGATTGACAAGTCAATATAAGATGTAAACAACACATAATCTTATTCGGTCTTTATATTAAAATTGAATAAAAATTAAATATTTTGAATTAAATAATAGGGAAAAACGGATTTGACTAAAACCTATAACTTGCCCTCTACATATTTTTGCCCCCCGGAGTGTGTTTTTCACATGTTACTTGTTAAAATAATATTGACATGTTTTTATGCATTAAGTCGTTAATCTAGAAGGTCTAAAACGAGTTTTACTAGAATGTTTGGGTGGTTGAATGTCAATTTTAGAAGCTTAAGGAAAAAAGCGACTTTTCATATAAATCGACCAATCAGCCACTGTTGCGTAAATATTTTTATTCAGTCATAATTATCTTATTTATTTGAATATAAAATGTTTCGGTGGTTGAATCGAAAGACAATGTACACCAGCCAATTAATTGCCCCACGTTGCTGTATTTATTAAGTCCCATTTAAACCCCAAATTGGTGCCACTAATGTTCAAAATTGAGCTTAAGACTTGATATGGTGAGCTGGGTCTTTAGGCGAGTTGAACAGTGTCTTTTTAATAAGTTTGACTTCAATTTATTTAAAATTATTTATTTATATAATTAAAATAATATTATTTTAATATATATTATTTAAAATAATATCGATTTAATTAGGGTCTCAATCAATCAATAATTAGATTGGATTGGATTGGATTATTGTTGAAATAAATATTAAAAATTATATAACTTTTTATTTTATTATTAAATATAAAATATAAAATTTGAATGATATGTATTTAAAAATAATTTTAGTTACACACAAGCTAAGTTCATTGATAAGATATTGAGTTAAAAGTTTTGCAGATGCAAAATTTTTTGACCGGATTGAGCAATGAACCTACGGGTTTGGGTTGGCTTCCCCGACTCATATATATATATATATCTCAGTATACACGAAGGAGTCCATCACATTTCGGTCCTTCCGGACAAAAGCAATATGTCATTTTGTCCGTAACACTAGAAAATTGTGTGTTTGGGATGCTTGAGCAGATATCGCCCATGTGGGCGAGCAGCATGTTGCCCGTAAGCTATACTTCAATTTTCATCCGTTGCTGTTCAGAGTATTTATTTAGTACAAAGCACAGCGTTTTGGAAAGAAAGCATAATAGAAGGGCGGAAGGCCAAAAGCTTATTCCCACCTATAGTTTGAGGCACGGGATCCTACTCTCTAAGTTTTAAGAATTCAAAATCCTACCTTTAGACTAAATTTTAAATATTTTTTTATAATTTTTTAAATAAAATAACTAAAACACTATTTTAAAAAATAAAAATTTATAAAAAATTAAAAAAAATTTAAATATAAAAGTTTTCAAAAAATATTTAAAAAAATTAAAAAATATATTAAAAAAATTTTAAAATTTTAAAAAATTAAAACAGCTATCGCCGTTGATGTTAGCGATGGTGGCCACTGATGATCGAATCAGGTGGTCATCTCTAACCACCTGATTCTAGGCCTTCCCATTCGGTGGAGGCGACTATAGTTTTGGCGGATGTAGACATATCTGACCACCTCTATTAAAAATAATAGTTAAACACGGTTAGTGGGACCAAGATCGACCGTTTTTTACCTCTTTTTCAGGAAGAGGTGATCAGATTTGACCGTCTCGACCAAACAGAGAGGTCATATATGGTCTTCCCTTAAACCAGATGATCGAAAACGATTACTTAATTTCATTATTGACGACGATGACTGTTGAAATTTTTAAAAATATTTAACATATTTTTAAATTTTTTATTTATATAAAATTTATTTTATTATTTTATCAAATTTTAATCTTAAAATAATAAAAATATTCTTGAATTGTTACTGTTTACTATTAAATTTGATCTAAACGTGAGATTCTAGGCTTTTGAAACTCAGACCATGGAATTTTGTTTCCATTCCACCTCAAATTATGGGTGGGAATAAGTCCTTTGGCCCGGGCGGAAAGATAAAGGTTTAAAATTATGTACATGATGATTACGGGTCGGACTTGGTTACATAGGCTTTTGATCAAACTGGCATCATGATCATCTCTCATTAGTTGGGCTCGGTGACTTGAAACTGACCTGCGTTATTCATATACCGGGGCTGCAAAATAGATTAACAATGCGATTGAGTTGAAATAATAAATAATTATTTTTATAATATTATTAATATTAATTTATTTAATAATAAAAGATTATCATAATATGTTGTTTAGGTAATATAAAGGATTATTCAAATCTCCTCATATATTAAAAAATTATTTTGATAATCTTAATTTTATAATAATTTTATCTAATTTAATAAATTTGAAGTTTGAAAGTATTAAAGATTATATGCGATAATATTAGTTTTACTACAATTTTATCAATATTTTAATAAATTTAGTTTAATATATTAAAAAATATTATAGTATTTTTATTATATCAATCAAATACAATAATTTTTTATATATACCAATTTATTCAAAACATATTCTCATTTTATACCTGGTAATCTTTAGAATTAATATATTTTTCTAGTAATATTTAAGTTTTAGTAATAAAATTTTGCAAAACTAGAGTATAAATTAATTTTTTGGGTAGTAAGTATAAAATTAATATTTAAGTTAGTAGGTAGTATATATAAATAATTAATGTGTTTAGTTAGTAATAATAAAATTCTATTTAAATGTATTTAAAAATTTATTAATTATAAATTAGTATTGTATTTAGTTAAAATTAATAGTCTCAATAGTTTATAAGATGACATTTATATTTTTAATTTATTGTAATATTTTAATATAATTGTCATTTTTGAAACTAGCGAAGATATATTGAAACTTAATAAATACCCCAAACTTTTTTTTAAATTAAAAAACCCTCCAAAACTTTCATTAACAATTTTAATTTGTTTTATTTTTTAGGGTGTAATTTTCATTTTCAAATTATTAGGGGGTAAACGAAAATTTTAAAACTTTCAACGACACCCCAAACTTTTTTTTAAATTTAAAACCCTCCAAAACTTTCATTAAAACTTTTAATTTGTTTTATTTTTTAGGGTGTAATTTTCATTTTCAAATTATCAGGGGGTAAACTAAAATTTTAAAAATTTCAACGACATGTCAAACTTTTTAAATTAAAAACCCTTTAAAATTTCACATATATGTTTACTTAAATATACATGCTTACGAAAACTTTAAACATAATGTACAAAATACTGAAAGACATCATATGTTATTACTTCATAAAAAAGAACTTAAAATATAACATGAAACTATACAAAATGTACTTATGAACTATATATGTCATAACATCTACACATGTGATTACTTGATTAAAATTATATCTCATCCACAGTCATCTCATATCCAAATTTAGCAGTTCAAACTTGACCTACAAGGAAAGGAAACTTGGAGGATGAACGATGAGTCACTCAGTAAGCATTTCTTAACTTCACCCACACATATATATTCTTATCATTTAGCATTCATGACTTATCACCCATTTTATCTTGTTCTGGTCTTATTTCATGTCTTATGATCTTTACTTTTCTTTACTTATCATGATATTTTTACTCTTTATCATGTCATGATATGAAATTTATTGAAATTCATGTCTTAGCTCTTGGTCTTACTTTCTTAAAACATTACTAATAAATATAACGATTCGAGACCTTGGTTATGTGAGTTTTTAACCTTCTAATCCTAGGTCAGTAAGTTGAAATCTGAAAAACTGGAAACTGAACTGAGAATTGATAATTGATAATAAGATGCACACCAACATATATTGATGTTAGCTCCTTTTCTAGCGGGCATACAACTCACAGGTGCCCCCTCATATTGATTGCTAAAAATTGTCTAGAGCATCGTATTTTCTAGTTTTAAGACATGCATTTGGATCCTTAGATCATTTTTTAAAAAATACTGATATGACATGCCATGTCATAAAATGTATATAATACATCATGTTCTCTTATTTTATCGTCATATAATATTTTATAAATGTTATATTGAGATCCCTACATTCTGTGCTTAGTACCAAGCTTAAATCCTAGTTTTTGCCTAACGCATAGGCGTGTTTGTCTAGACGCACAGGCGTGCATCAAGATGTACGGGCCATATATTAGTCATGCAGTTCAGTCATGTGAGCTTTTATGATTTCAGATTTATTTCCCATTTTTATCGATGTATGGTTGTGACATTACTTAAATTTACTTGTACATGAGTCCATGAACATGAACGTGACCTAGCAAAGCACGACAACATGGGCGTACGTCGTACGAGTGCGTGGTCGTATGTCTTGCTCTGTTTTGCCATTAAGATGACTAAACAGGCTTAATCCCATCCAAACTTCACTCAAATGCAAATCAATTATCCTCAATCATATTTCACATTCAATTCACTCCATATTCCTAAAGTTATCATATCAATTCCATCAATTTCCATCATCAATCATTCAAAACTTCCTTAAATTTGTATATACATAGAAACACATACAAAACATGTTTTCCACTGGCAATAATCATCATCATCACTTGCACATCATAATTCTTTACTCAATCATGCAAGAAAAATCATGAACATGCTAGAAATATCATAAAACACAAACAAACAGCAACCACATACAAGAAAAAACAAGGGATAGAGGCAAAGAAGCACTTACCTCTTGTCATGACTGATCAAGCTTCTTTCTCTAGTGAAATCTCACTTTCTAGCTTGATTGGGAACCTCTAGTTGCTTTTCTTCTCTCATAGGGTTAAAATTCTCTGAGAATTAGAAGAAAATTGGGTGAAAATATTGAGAGGAAAAGGATAAACATGACTTAAGTAAGACGGCTAAATAAACAAGCATACATGGTTGTGCTCCCTAGGGACACACGGTCGTGCATGACAAGAAAATAAAAATTTCTCAATTTCCTTCACTTTGTATGAAAAAACCCAAAAATGGGAATCATGCACATGACACATAACTCTCAAAACTAACTATTTCACCCTTAAACTTTCTCAATTCTATTTTTATCATAAAATCTCACTTCTAACTTTAAATTTAAGCTTAAAAGACAATTCTAACCCTGAGATGTTACACCCTGTGAGTTCAATTAATGCACGATCAACACTTTCTTCAACAATCTTGATCTATGACTATGTCTTCTCTAACGTACGTTGATTCTTTCTCTAATAGGTATGCGAATTCATAGGTGCTCCCTCGTGTTCACTTTTAAAAAAATGTCTTGAATATCAAGCTTTATATTTAAAACTTATGCATATAAACTGTTGATCTTTTTAAAACATTACTTTGACATGCCATGTCATATGATGCTTATCATGCATGAAAACTTATTATTGTTTTCCTTCTTATTACATTTATAATTTATTCCCTCTTAGTTCTAAATAAAATTTTTCATTATTTTCTCAATTAGAAACTCACTTAGGTTCCTAATAAAATTACTTAGTTGCTAATTAATAATTATGTAATTTACATACTATATGGTCATGCACCTTAGGATTGCATGATTATATGTTGCACATGATCATGACCTAACATCACATGATCCTGTAGAACTAACACATTTGCATGATCATGACCTAACATCGTATAGGCATGTCATTAGTAAGGTAACATTAACACTGCTTCAACTGTGCATGCGTAACATTCATGACCATAATGCTGAAGAATACACAGAGTGGTGCACCATGTTGAACACATGATGGTGCATTGTGTTCTACTTCTATAAAATCTTGGCAAATAGCCATGGATCCATGCATAACTCTACATAAACCACAATCAAACACATTCAATCAATAGTATATGATCAATATAACCTCTTTATATATAGTATCTTCATCAATTAAAATCAATTTCATCATCAAACTTATTAAAACCCTCAAATCATCAACTCAAACATATACATCCTGAATATGTTTCTAATCAACATAACTTCACTAAATCTTTCATTACCACATAAACTCATCATATTCCCATGTTATTCAACATAAAAACATGCTTTAACATCTTCATATCACAAGAACAAATATTCACATGCTTAAGAAAGAAAGGGAAAGAAGGTAAGAAACACTTACCTCAAGGCTTGTGGATGTTTAATCTCTCTCTAGCTTATACTCATACATTAGCTCAAGTCCCAACACTTTGATTCTCTCACTCAACTCTCCAATGGTTTTTTGGATAAATATAAAATTAGGATGAAAAATATCTAAAAAAGAAACAACTAAAGATGCTCCATATTGTGCCAAAACTCCATGCATGATCATGTGTCTATAAGATGCATTGGTCATGGATAAACAAGAATTTCAAATTTTAATTACTTCTTGTACTGTACATCTGACAGCCTCCCAAAGTGACACATGTACATGCTACAACCCTTAAATGACTATTTTACCCATGGATAATCTCAACTCAAATTTCTCATCATAAAATCTCACATTTTTTTATCGATTTTTAACCTAAAATGACATTCGAATCTCATATTATTACAAGTGGCTGCTAGATAGTGTTGTGGCAAACAACCACCTCAATTAGTCTTACAAATCTTATGAATTTGTGTCAATGTATAATCAACTGGAGATGATGTTATGGTGGCACGACTATGATAGAGGAATGTGCAATGATTAGCATGACAGAAGGAACAACAATGATGATTAGACGAGCAAAGAAAGATATGACTAGAATGAAGTGTGAAGGTTTAGAGACGTGCTAACATGCGACAACTATTGAGTAGATGAAAAATTGTCAGTAACAACTAAGCATGGCAAGTGCAATAGTGAGGAAAGACAGTGGTAAGTTGAATAGAGGTGGTGGCGTGCAATATTGCTGGTGGCTAGGGTTCCCCGGCTTTGCATTTTCTTCGACTTTCCTTTTTCAATTTTTTCCACTAAACTAATTTTTTTCACTAAACTTTTCTTTTAGAATTTTTTTAACCTAATTGAATGAAAAACTTAAATTGTCAAGTCAAAATCAAATGCGAAGACTAGAATTAGGCAAGAAAGAACATATCAAAGTTGGGATCTATCACTAAATTAATGTAGGACAGAAAACAAAAAAAAAGAAAATTTGATTAATATACAAACCAAAAGAATAATCGACAAACAATTGAAAAGAGAACGTATCTCAAATTGTATTGAACAAATCAATGTAAAGTCTGAATAATATGAATAGTTTGAAAATTAATGTAATGAATATTTAAGCCTTTATACAAACTATCAAAATCACTAAACAAGACAATTAATTTGAGAATTTCATAAATATAATAAGATAATAATGCATATAATTAAAATTTAAATTTTTTTTTATAATATGAGATTTTAAAATCTTTAATAAATCTCATATCAGTTAATCTACAAAATCTCAACCCTAAATCTATCAGATTGCAACCCTATAGAAATTAAGTTTATAAAACCTTAATCTTGATTAAAACTACATACTTGACCAATTCATATGATTCTTGTTCAATTTATTCTAGAGCAACAACGATAACACTCTTAGAAAAATAGCACAATTGATTCACTCAAATATGCATATTTGTCATTAAAGTTGTTTATGAAAATTAATTACAAGCCTATTTATACTTTAGGGTATTTACGCTAAATCCTTAATTAATTAGGATTTAAAATACTACTGAAAACTGATTAAATTAATTGTACAAAATACATACAAGATAAAGCCAAAACAATGCCCAATAACGCAAAAGCGCTTTATTATTTTTCTGAACCTTTTCTGTCAAGCCGTGACGGGTTGGAGGCCTGCCGCTGCGCATACTCTGTAATTTGCGTCTTCATGCTTGCTTGCGTGCTGGGCAATTGTGTTTTTCCCTTGCGTCTTGCGTGACGTCTTTCGTGTTGGCTTACGCGCCGGACAGCTGAGCTGGGCAGGTGTGGCGTCCTGGTCTTGCTCTCTTATCCTTCTTTTATTCCTCATTCTTCTTCAAATTCTTTGAATCCTTTGCCAAAATTTTCAGACACGTTTGATGATTCACTCGAGAGCTTCGATGGTTACTCTGAAACTTTTGACAATGTTTTCGGAACCTCCATCGATGCCATCACACCCTTTAACTCGAATTCTTTGAATTCCTTCGAACTTGAATTTGCTTGCGATTGAACATGAATATTTTCAAACCCATTTTTGCATGATCAACCTCCTCCAAGGACCCGATCTCTGAAACACGCACGAATTCAAACAATGCTTCCTTGCTCCCTTTGGTTCTTACTTTCATGTTTAGCACTTCCGAAAGATGGAAAGAATCGTTCAAAACCTGACTGGATGCTTGCCCGGTTCGAGTCATATCAGTTACCTAATGAACTAGTTATGTGATTTGAAAAATGAACTCTCTTCCCATACGTATGGAATTCTAATTTTGTGTAAGCACATTGGTTAAGTGTGTGTTCATGGATGACTTGCTTTTTATAGAATGCATGAACTCTTTTTCTAACGGGTTCTCACATATATTCCAATGAGTACACATTGGTCACTTTTACATCTAAGCTGAATCTTCTCTTGATCATTTAGCTTTGTCAACTTCCTTTTAGCTATTCATTTTAACTGGTCCTTGTAGTGCATAAATGTGTGCTAACCTCGTTTTCCAATGAAGAATGAAACACATTTGTAGCTATTCATTTTTCTGATCGATGTTCGAACAAGTCATGCCCGATTCAATAGATTTGATTGGTAAGCCTAGTAACAAAAAAATGATCAAATTGTAACCAATAAATCAATTGTATTTCATCTATATATTAAAAACACATTTCATCATAAATTAATCTATTTTTCCCTTACGATCTCCAATTTTTGTTATTCGATATCTACCATGTCAACAAGATGACATTTTTGAAAATGATGAAAACTTTTCATTCCAAATCTTAATTTGAATAGGTGGAGCCATTCTTGAGAAAACTTGAATTTTTTAGTATTTTAAAGGCTAAACGACTTATTCACACCCAAGGTTTTCCTAAATGACAAAGGTCCACCAAAAAGGTTTTTAAAAATCAAATATTCACATGTTAATAGATTTTTATTTAATTTTATTAATATTTTGAATGAAATAACTAAAATACCTTTAATTAAAATATAAATAACATAAATATTAAAATAAATTTTAATGTAAAATAATATTAACATGATGATAATAAAATTATAATATTTTGAACCGTTTTAAACAATTAATGAAAATTATAAAAAAAAAATTTTAAAAAGTGGCTACCGTAATTGACAATGTAAACCTAACCAAGTGGTCGAATCTAACCACCTTGATGGTTGAGATGGCCAAATCTGTCTCTGCCATCGAGGAAAGCTGAAAACTTTCAGTTTCTTGTATGCCAATCGTTTTTGACCATCTTTGATGGTAGAGACAACTAAATCTTTGATGATTAGATCTCGTCAATTCAATCAAATATCTATTTCCGCTCACTTGATTAAGTTTACGACTGTCACGGTTACTAGGGACACTACTGATAACGCTAGATGCTTTTTAAAATTTTATTAATTTTTAAAATTTTTTATTAAAATTTTGAAATATATTATTATTATTTTAATGTTAAGTATTATTTTATTTATTTTTGTAAATATAATTTTATTACCTTTTATTTTTTAAAATTTTTATTTAAAAATGAAAATATATTTTTAATTAATTAAATTTAATTTTTAATTATTAAATTTAACCATTAACTTTAGTTTAATTTTTTTAAATTTGTAGGCGAAGTTTGCCATTTAAAATACATTTTTTTAAATATCTTTTACATTTCACACGTTCTTAATATTGTGGTTGGGAAACTTTGCCGCTTTATTTTATCTGACATTGTTAATTTTTTACTAGGTAAGGAAAACACAAGAAATCTTAGTTTTTTAAATGAATGCGTTAAATTACTAATTTGATTAAATAAAACAAATAAAAAATAAGAGATATTTTGATAAATTCAAGTCAACCGAAAACAAATTTATAGGGCAGTTTGGTAATTTAATCAACCCTTAGCAGCTGTGCTCGCATACCTACGGCCATAGTTCATTTTCCCGCCAAAGTTACATTTTGGCTTCAGCTCCATTGTGCTTTTCGCTCGCGGCAGACAATCACTCTCACTCTCTCCAAAATCCTCAATGGACACCGACTTCGACATCCCGCTCCCGGAGGAACTCGAATTACTAGAAGCCAACGCCTGCCACCACGATCCTTACTGCGACGACGACCCTTACCTTGACCTTGAACCACCCGAGCAACATTCGCCCGATTCACCGCCCCTCCAAGTCACTCCGAACAAGCGCATCCGATCCAGATCTCCCAGTCCCCCAATTGACAACAATGAACCCAGGCTCGACGAAAAAAGAACCAAAATTGTTGTTAATGATGATGACAACAACGAGAATGACGAGGATTGGCTTCGGTACTGCCCGCCAAAGGAGAGCAATGGCGACAGGGATGAAAGAGAAGATGTGATCGGTGTGGTGCAGGAGAAGGTCTTGTCCAGGTACGCGTTCGAGATTGATGGCGATTGCTTGCCGGTGACGGCGCCGGGTGGCGGCGATAGGGTTTACGTGAAGATCTGTAGGGCTCAGGGAGAGGAGAGAGTGAAGAAATTAGATGTCAAATCATACTCAAACGGTATCGTTTGGTTATTAAAAAATTTAAACATTTGTTTATCGGATCGTTTTAGTTTCTTTCAGAAAATATTGATTTTATTATTATCAAGATCCGCTTTGATTTTCATTTTAGAAACAAGAAACTGGCATAGTTTATTGTAATTATATGTTCTTATAATATATTTGATCATAATTAACTTACCAAATTCTTTAAAGTTCTTTCCTGTCTTGAAATTGCTATGCATTTTGGATTTGAGAGTTCTTCTCTTAAATGATTGCCATTAAATTGCCCTGGTGTTTTATAATGATGGAGTTATTCAATTTATTTTCAGTTTACCTACTGATTGCTAATAAAATATCCGGTGTTTTGCAATGATGTACTTACTGCTTCGTTGGAGTTATTCCATTTTCATTTTAGTTTACCTATTGATGACTTGCAAAATTGGCAGGTCTTATTCCGGAACCTGTTAATGTTCTATTACAAAAAGTGGATCAGGAGGCCTTTGCCAAGGTGAACATTGCACAAATTAGTTTCAGTTGAACTTTCAAAATGATATCTATGTCCTTGAAAGTGTGTTTATTATGCACTAGTTAAATAATAGTCATGTACATGCTGGTCTACATTCAATTCTCTTGTCTACCTTTTAGATTGAGGGCTTTATATTGTTTTTCCTCTTAACATTGTTCTGACATGTCGGGGTTGAAATTTAGTGAAAACAGAAATTCATAACTGAAGCAAGACTACAGTAGTAGCTTGATGCCGCCAAACTGATTCATCAGGAGAAAAATGTTTGACATCTATTTAATAATGAAGTGCAAGAAGGTCTTCAAAATCATTAAGTTTTTTCTGATCCTTGTTTTTTTTCTTTTCTTTTTTTGGGGTTTTCCTAGGACCCTCATTATTTGCTCACTGTTTGAATGTTCAAAACTGAACTAATATATGATTTCTTGTGGCTTGAAATGTTTTATTAATTTTTATCAACAATTCTTATTTTATTTGTTGAACACATACTATGTGTTATAACATCCTTTGTAATTCATTCTGTTGCTTCTGAAGGCCTTGAATTCTAGTTCTGAAGATCAAAGTGAGATAAGTCTGCCAGAAAAATCACTGATGCATGAACAGCTTTGGGTGGACAAGTATGCTCCAAATTCATTTACAGAGCTTCTCAGTGATGAACAGACAAATCGTGAGGTATATTGTTAAGACTCTTCAAGATTCTTACAATAGAAAAGACACAATTGTTTGGGGTTTCTGCCTCTTTCAAGTGTAGTCTTCATTACTAAACTGTAGCTTTTTTTTGTAGGTCCTCTTATGGTTAAAACAATGGGATTCATGTGTTTTCGGCTCTGAAATTAAGAGTACATCTGATGATGTTTTGTCTGCTTTGAGACGGCATTCTTCTATTGCTCAACATAAAAAATTAAATTTTTCTAATTTTTCAAGGAAGCTCAGAGGACAGAGATGGAATGAGGGAAGTTTCAGACATTCTAGTAATTTGGACCCTGAAGATAGTAACTCAAAAGGTATTCAGGACTTATGGAATAAGCACACAAGGCTCAGTGGTCCCCCAGAGCAGAAGGTCAGCTATATTTTTGAAATATGTATCCAGTATATATCTTCTTTTGTCTCTGACAGTGGGTAGTTAAATTTAACATACATTCTTCCTGCAATTTGCTCAAGATTAGGAATGTTAGCTATTGAAATGAATGCCATTTCAGGTTTTGTATCTTTCTAGACATTAGAGACTCCTAAAGGATCACCACTCTTCACATTTATTCGAACTGGTAAAAGCTCTCGTTGTGAACCATATAATCTTATGCATTAAATATACCCATCATCTTATTTATTTCTCTCTTTTGGAAGCTATTGTTCATGAGTCACTTGTTTCATGGATTAGTCATGATGAAAAGATGAACGCGATTACGTGAGATTCAGTTACACTAGATTTAATTTACTAGTACTAGATAATATAGAGAATTATTTGGTGTTTATGGAGTGGACTAAGTTTTATATAATTATCAAGTCCAAATTTATCTAAAAATATGATTAAGACTAATATAATAAAAAATAATTTGGAATTTACTTTGTTGTTACTAAATATATGTTGATATCTTATTTAAGTGTCAGTTTATATTATCAATTAATTAAATCATAATTAGATAATTAGTTATTTAATTTTTTATGAAACTTATATTATTAAGTATTTTACCTATATTAATAATGCATATTTTTCAGAACCAAAATCAGATTAAAAGATATTAATTTTGTATTCAAATATTAAGTTGTAATAATTACAGTAAATTTTTTTATTATCAGTGTTTACACATGTCAATCAATCCTGTCCAAAGCAAAGACCACGTTAAACAAAGGTCTCAAGTGATTTAGTAGAGTCTCTTGCTTTTATAAGGGAACATATGGCAAAATATGGAGCATGTTTCCCTTTACTTTGTTTGTATTAGAGATGTTTTCTCATGTCTTTGTTGAATTCACATCTTATACGCATCTATGTCTGTGTGTTTGACATGTGGACTTTTAATGTTTTGAAGTTTCCAATAATATAGTTGACATGGATGACCTAGATGCTCTTGGCTGTGATTCAATCCTTCCGGTATATAATACATCTTTAATATGTTTGACATAATTTTTGGTAATCCTTGGATTCTTAGCTCACATTGGTCAATTTATTTGAGGTGCCAGTATTATTTGGATGATTTTTGTTGGATCCTGAATTAGTACTTCAGGAATCAAGATACAATTATTATTATGATTGTTATGATATATGTATATTTTTGTAAATTACATTGATATAGATCAATGAATTATGTGTGCAACGTTTACAATAGTGCTTACTGATAGTGTCTTATTCAAAAAAAAAAAAATAAATTGTTAACTTGCTTGAGTTTTTCTTAGCTGACTGACAAAATGAGTAAAAGGTTCTAACTTTGAATTCATAGCCTAGTAGCTTGTGCATAATTCGCCTTGCATATGATAAATAACTTCTTTGATTGCAATTATTTTGGTACTCATACTTTGTAGAACTATTTTTTCCAGTGGAAGCTTAAATCACGCATCTATGGAAATTTATGCAAGCATTTGATGCCATGAAGTCTTCAGTAACAGATTCTTATGGTCCTTGCAGATCCTTTTACTTTGTGGTCCACCAGGGCTTGGAAAGACTACACTTGCACATGTGGCTGCTAAGCATTGTGGTTATCATGTTGTGGAGGTCTTTTTATCTCCTTTGATCCAACTGACAGAATAATAATTACTTAAGTCCATACTATTTTCCTTTTTTCTTTAATAATTAATTTTACATAACTTGCTTGGCTATCGTGTGTTGAATATCATATTTTAGGGTTAATATACGACGGTTTATGATGGCTTTGCAGATAAAGAATTTTTATATTCAGATGTGTAGAAAGGATATTTTTTTAAGATTTGAAGAATTTGAATTAATTAGTTGTTGACTGTACTGCAATAATAGTGCTGAGAGCATTACCCATGGACACTATCTTAAGCTTTATAATTAAGAGAAGAGGAAGAGAGATAAACAATAGACATCCTTGTCTTCAATTGTTTATCAATCTGTCTTTGATTGGGAATAAGAAAATTGTTATATTATGAAGAAGAATTATAAAAGTAGACTAGTCGTCTGCAAAATCAAAAAGCCCTTGAGGGGACAAGCAATACAACATCGTGTGTTTTGATCTATATCTAACTAGCCATTATAGACATGCTACTAATCCTTATTAGTTACTACAAAGCGCCATAGGCCAAAAAGATATGTTTATTATTGCTGGACTGACTGTGTTAGTTCTAGGCTTCTAAATTGGATATTATTTCTTTAAAGGTGTTATAGATCATGCATTGATTATTCCCTGTTTGGAAAAGTTGACTTTGGCTTAGTTAGGTGCACGGCCCATCAAATCAGCACCTTAACTACTTAAGTGTTTGGTGAGAGATTTGACAGCTTCTAATTTTGCAAGGAGAAGATCTTTTGTTGGGACAACTTTTTTCTGTTTGACCATAGTGAGAAGGCATCATGTTGGTCCTTATTATCTAATAACCAAGGATGGTATGGAATAATATGACAAACTTTTAGAAGAGAATATCAAATTGACACTTAAAGTTTGGTGACCTAAGAATGGTTTGGTCTTTTAAAATGATCATGTGCATTGTGCAATATTATCCAATTTTTAGCAATATTGGGAAGGTTGTTATTTTGAACAATAACTGTATGCAAAAATGTGTTTGTGTAAATATCTATATATTATTTATTGGCTTGTTTGTCCTCTTAAAATTCTATAAATTACATCATAATATTCATTCTCTTACAATCAGACAGTTAGGATTTTATAGCTGATATTACCATGATATGCTATGCTGGAACATATTATCTTAACTTTATCTTCTAGCATTGCTTTTGCGCTAATGTATAATGGGTTTATGTAGATACACTTCTCATTCTTTTTCCCACATTTATATTATTGATACCCCTTAGTTTTGTAGGTTAATGCTAGTGATGATCGATCATCATCAACTATTGAGGCTAAAATCCTTGATGTGGTTCAGATGGATTCTGTTATGGCTGGCTCAAGACCCAAGTGTTTGGTTGGTTTTATTTGTCTGCAATTTTGCTCTTGGTTTTTGCAGTATGGAATGAAGAGAAAACACTTATTTAATTTTCTATAGGTCATTGATGAAATAGATGGAGCTCTTAGCGATGGAAAGGGTGCTGTGGAGGTTATTTTGAAGATGGTACTTGGTTCCTACGATTGATCTCCTATTGTTTCATGACGTATACCATGAGCAATACATGTTTAACTCCTTTTTCTAATAATCTTCACTTTTTCCTATACTCTCTTTTCCAACAAAGTTGTGGGTGTCTATTTTTATTGCGTGATGGATGTACCTGAGGGTTTCTTGTACTTCCATTTTTCAGACTAAGAAAGTTGAATGGTAGAAGAAGGTTTAACTTTACTACCAGAATTACATGGTATACTGGTAAACCTAGAAAAATATGAACTGAAATCTTAATGTTAAACTTTGCTTATCAGTGAAATCTGTTAGTGAAAATTATCTTATGTATAGCCTAAATATGATTTTCCTTTGCTGGTATTTTTTTTATCCCTCATTGCGTGGTAGTGATGGATTCTGTACTGTCCTTAATCAGACAACAAAAAATTCTACTGTTTACCTTCCTGTTTGTGAATGACTTACCTGCTTCATAACCTAAATCAGGCTTCTAGAATGCTCCAGACTGTAGGTTGCAAAAAAGATCTATAAGATGCTGAATTGCATACTTGCTATCAAACAGTATCAGTGCTGTTCTTCTAACATGTTCTTATGTTCATTATATTTTTGAAGTGGGGTTGTTTCTCTTTCATTTTGGCAGTAAAAGCTTATAGGTTTTAAAGCATTTACTTGGACAATTTAGTCAGAAATTACGGTGTCCTGTGTTTAATAAGTTATTTTGATTTCATGTTAAAATGGAGGTGCTAGTTTACAAGTTTTGAATTTCAGTTAATAATATTCCAATTTAGGTGTCTGCTGAGAGGAAGTCTCATGCTGGGAAGGAAAATGTTGCTAGAGAAGAGCAATCAGGAAGAATATCCTCCAAAAAGGGGCGTAAAGCTACATCACTTTTAAGACCTGTGAGTTTGAGATGTTCATAATTGATGTATGCTTGATTGCAAAATTTCCCTGTGCATGATAATGGGTCTTCTGCCTAGGTAATTTGCATATGTAATGACCTGTATGCACCTGCTCTGAGACAGTTGCGTCAGATAGCTAAGTAAGTGTTCTTTTTATTCAGTTAAATCATAACAAATGTACACACGCACACACACACATACACACACTCAGACATAAAAAGAGTCTTATATTGGTAGAAGTGAGCAATTAAGCAATTAAGAATGTATTGTATTGCTTTCCTAATCCCCCGCATCAGTTAGATATTTCTGACTTTCCTTCTAAATATTGAATGTTACGAATGCACTATATTCAGTGGATGCCAGGAATGCACTATGTTAAACAAATGTTAAGGAGCCAATATTGTGACATCTCTATTCTATAATTTTCCTAAATATATTTTTTTCATTTTTCATATTATATTGATTTTTTTCTTTAGTTTAAATCAGCAACAATAATATCTAGTGCTACTAGTGGCTTTAATCATGCCTTTTCTGCTTGGTATGTATGAGTTTGTTGTGTTTTAATTGAAAAGTGTTTTGTTCCATAAATCTGTAATGTATGGCCACCATTCACGGAAACCTTATAATTGTTGTTAAATTTAAAGTCTCTTGAAAACTTAGTGCTTTTATTTACAGGGTTCATGTATTTATTCAACCAACAGTGAGCCGAGTGGTAAGCAGGTAATAATTTGCTACCAGAAATTTCATGGATCTGATTAAAATGCTTGATGCTTTTTGAATATTCTTTGGGGTCATATAGTTACTGGATGAATTCCTGATGAAATATAACATATGTGCTTGTGATTGTTGCCCTATCTTAGTTGCATCATATGTTTCTTTCTCATAGTGTAGAAACTTGGCAGAGATTTCTGCATCAGTGATCTTCAAGTAATTTGTGTGTCTTCAGGAACTTCTATCTCACTCTACCGTAAATGGAAACATCAATATATAACTGGTATTTAGATTATAAAACTCTAATCAGTTTTAGATCTAAAGATATGAACATAAGCTCATATCTTATGTTACTAAAATATAACTTTTCAGCTAACAAAAACTTTGATAAATGTCCATGGTTATCTCTAAATGGTAAAGATAAGAAATTTTAGCAAGGCTTGGTTGAATTTAATTTCGAAAGGTGTTCTTTTATTTGATGCAAGTTGTAAATTGAAGGATTTGAACTAAACTCCAGCATCCTCTCTCTATTTGTGTTGGATTTATGTTAGTATGAATCTGCATATCTTCCTTTTTTTCTCTTTCACAGGTGGATACAGTTGGGAAAAATAGAAATTGGAAATGCTATAATATTTTTAACCTATCATCATTTCAATAAGTTGTTCTATTTCTTTAAGGTTTAATATGAAGTCTATATTTTCAACCTTGTTTCATCTAAAAAGAAAATCAGTGATGTGCCATTGGTCCAAAGCACTTTAAGTAAGTTCTTTAAAACTTTAAAATGGTCATTCTCAAAGATTAACCATGCATGAGATTTTCTTTTGATTTTTGAACTGTATCCTTGTTGAAGATATGCCAGAAATTGTGTTGCTGCCTTCACAGTGACAATTGTTAATGGAAGATCAGAGACAGCCAATTGTCAAGTAATTTCAGATGTTTTAAAGAATTTTAATACTAATCCATTATTCCTCTCTTTCGTGTTTTGGGGGAAAACTCAATTATCAAGCAACTGGAAAAGAACTCTGTAGCTAGTTGAGTTAAGAATAGAAATTATTTATTTAAAATAGAATTTAATTTGTACATGTATATTTACTCTACGCTTTATACATGTGTATTCCAAAGAAATATATATAGGTATTACTATCATCTATCATGCTATGCCAAGAACATGTGACTTATTTGTTTCATTGCTTTTCAGTTATATTGTATGGTAGACTGAATACCCGGATTTGAACTTCTTGGTACAAATTTTTATTTATTCGATATGACATATCTTTATAACCTAAGATTTGTAATGCTGATTTTCCAAAATTGAGTTGTCATAGGCTCAAATATATCTGTAACAAGGAAGGCATGAAAACAAGTTCAATGGCACTTACTGCACTTACAGAGTACACTGGTGAGCGATTTCTCCTTATTGTATTGCTTTGATTTTTTTATTTTGTCTTTCATCTTTGAAGTAGAATGCCCCATACAATTTAAAATATATTTATTGGTTCTAGATATTAATTACCTTTATTGTTTTTCTAACCTCCAAGTTATCTTCTATGTTATTCATCCTTTTGTTTTGACTTCACAGAGTGTGATATACGATCATGCTTGAACACTCTTCAGTTTCTGAACAAAAAAAAGGAAACCCTAAATATGGTGAGGATTTTTTTCATGAGCTTGATGTTAGCGATATATTAATACAAATAAAACTTAGACCTATTTCAAGGATTTTGATGCCAATGGTTTGGTAAAATCCCTAGTGCTGGATTGAGCAATTAGACCATTGGTTCCAATGAAAGGATTAGGGATTCAAAGCTGTTTGGACCACCTACTTGAGATAAGTTTCTTGACTATCAGGATCATAAGATTGCAGTAGTCCCCAATTTTGAACTTGGTGAACTAGTACAAAAGGTTGGCGGGATTTGGGTGTTGTAAACAGAATTCAAGAGTTTGCTCAATTTCAATGAAGAAAAAGATTTGAGTTTTTGGAAATGGTGAAAGTAATTTGCCTCTCATGGAAGAAACAAATGATCACAATTATATGGTAAAGATGAAGGACAAAAATATTGAGTCTACAATGCACTCTTCATTTTTTTTTAACCTAAGGATAGTTCATGAAGTTCAATTTGGAGACCACTTTTAGATTTTCAAACACTGGCAGGAAAGAACTTTGAAAATATCATATCCCAAGTAGGTGGCCCAGGAGAGTTGCATCCCTAACTGGTTGGTTAAAAGCATCTCAACCTCTCAACCCTAACCCTAGGGGTTCTATCCATTTGTTTGAACTTCTTAGAGTCTTTCAACCTTGAGTGTTTTGTGATGACCATAAAAGTATGTTAAAAGGAGAAACAAAAGCAATTTAGTTGATGACTTTGGCCTCTGTAACCAGTATTTTATATCTGGGAACATATCTAGTTATCCATGAGAACCTAGGGGTTAATCTTATCCTTATCTAGTCTTGGTTCCATCAGCTTGTTCTGTACTTTCAGAAGGCTTCATCTGAAGTTTTGGAGTGGTAACTCAGAACCTACCCATTTTTTCTTTGAATACCAACCTGTAAATTGGTGGGTAAAAGAAGTAAATGTCAATTCATTTTATTACTTTGCCTAATCATCTTGGCATCTTCATGGGTTTTAAGAATACCTCTTAAGCTGTCATCTCCAATTCAAATTAAGATGTCTACATCAATTAAATATAGAATCCATGGCATTCCCCCTTGTCCCTTTTCTTTCTTCCAAATCAACTAGCTTTAATGTGTTTTGCTGTTCTTAGTTTGAAATCAGTTCACAAGTGGTTGGTCGAAAGGACATGTCAAGGAGTGCTTTTGATATCTGGAATGAGGTAATGTTGAGCAGTAAATATCATCAATGATGTTTCTTAGTGACTTCATTATTCATCTCCAGCACCTCATTTTTAAGGATAATCCTCTCTCTAGATTTTCCAAAGGCGGAAAATGAAGCGGCTAAGAAAATCTATTAATACCTTTGGCAGTACATCCAATGAATTTGACTTTATGCACTCTCTCATATCTAGCCGGTGGGTAGTAAATTCTGCTAAATAAAATATCTTCCTCTTATTTTTTTTGAATTGAGGCTTATTGTTTAAGTGGTCAATGAATTTGTAGTGGTGATTATGATGTGATTTTGGATGGGATCCATGAAAACATTTTGCAGCTCCAGTATCATGATCCAGTGATGCAAAAGACAGTAAGCCTTATTGCATTTTATTGATAATTACTTTATTGACTTAATTCTGGACATTAGCTAGTTCTATTGTCGCAACAAGATATTTGACTTGCTTTATTCGAAGGTCAAATGCTTAAATTGCCTTGGCGTTTCTGATTTGGTGCACCAATATATTATGTCCACACAGCAAATGCCCCTTTATGGTACGGGTTCGCAATTTTTTTAATTGTTAGTCTTTCAATTTTACTTTTCAAAGTTGATATTTAGTATTAATGCTCATAAAAGGTGCTTACTTTTTCTCTTTTCTACAGTTTATCAACCACCTCTTGCAATTACTGTACATCTATTAGTTGCTCAAATTCAAAAACCAAATATTGAGTGGCCAAAGTCTTATCATAGGTATTTGTAATTCTATCTCTGAGTCCACCAAGACTGGAAGTCAATTTTGGAGGATTTAGTTATGTTTCACATTGTATACAAATCTTCAGATACCGGACTACATTGATGGAAAAGAGGGACATTTTCAACTCTTGGCATTGCAAAATTCCACCTTATATTTCAAGGCATTTGTCGAGCAAGTCATTTGTAGAAGACTCAGTTTCTCAATTATTACATATTTTGTCGCCACCAACTCTTAGACCGGTAATATTTTGTACTTCTCATGGTCATTCTTTAAGTATGTTGCATTTCCATTCCGTTTCCTATTCGTTATGTGTAGTGATATTGCAATTAATTGATATTTGAAAATTGTACTTGAAAATAGTAGGCAAAACGAAAAAAGCTCCCATTTACCTGTCTCATTTATGTTTCCAGCATCATGTCTATTGATGTTTCATGCAATTTCTGCCTGATATCTAGTTAGCATTTCCTATGTTGATCAAGAAATTACTGGTGTTGCTCCTGCTAAACCAATTCTAGGATATCAACTTGGTTATTGGGCAGGTTTACTTCAGCTGGTGATGAAAAGTCAGTGCATGTTACATTCTGATAGAACTTTAAAGTGAAGAAACTTATTCTATATAAGAGTGGTTTAAGTATAAAATAATGGATAGATAAGAGCACAAAAGGAGAGATGGAGAAAAGAAAGAAGGATATGCCAGCTACAGACACAACAACCCTATTTACCCTGTATTTATTACTTAATGGCAGGCATAATAAAATCTTGTTTGCATACCACAACAATAGAAAATTGTGGCTGACTTTTTTAACGGTAGCTATAATAATTAAAATTTCTACAGAAGTCACTATCCTCTGCTAGAATCCCTGTGTGTTTGAGTGTCCAACACAAAGGCTATGTGCAACAAAATAAAAAGGAATATTCTGATTAATCCATAATTCTTTCATTCAACAAGTTGACCAAAGATTTCTTGTGTATCATTATGAAGAACAAAATAATGAATAGAAGATAAAAAGCAAGATGGAAGAAAATCACAGCATAGAACATGTTTAGATTCTTACAGCTAATACCAAAGTATTTATTAACTTCCTCGCAACTTTGATAGTCTGAGTGAAATTCTCCTTTCTATGTTTCTTTTTTCATTCATTCTTTGTAGAGGAAAATCTTTTCAGGGATTTTAGCTTGCTTTCACTTATTGCTGCGGTCTCAATGAGCTTTAATGCCCTTTTTTAGGTAGCAGTGCACTTACTATCAGATAAAGAGAAGAATGACCTGGCTCAACTAGTTAGCACAATGGTATCCTATTCTATAACATACAAGAATGTGAAACTTGATTCTTTGCCCAATAATCCGGGACAAGATGGAGCTTCAGATGCCTCAGCACTTTCTTTGGATCCATCAATTACTGACTTTATTAACTTCAAGGTTCGAAACGTTCTTCACACTTCATGAATTATATGTTTTTTGCCTTTTTCTTTTTTCTTCTGAATATCATTTTCTTTTATTAAACAGGGATATAAATTAGGTCATCATGTTCTTGCCTTACCGGTGAAGCAAGTCTTGGTGCATGAGGTAAGCGGTGTAGATCCTAATGTTGAATGATTCATAATAATCTTCTGCAAAACTAGGATTCTGACAGAGGAGAAATTATACCTAACAATGGAAATAAAGGACTAAAGTGATGCTCTTTTCTTTTCAAGTGTTAAATTATTTGGTTATGTATGTTGTAAATATCCTAAAACTAGTAAGTTGATATAAATAATTAGACTGGGATTGTCTTGCTCATTTTAGGTTATCTTGCTATGCAGTAAACACATATATCTGATGTTGTGTGCACTGCTTGGTTGTAATAAGTCATTGCTCTTGCTGAATCCCCTACAATATCTGAAATGAAATTACAAAATGGTGGTTTTGAATTCCAAAAGCCTGAACTTTGATAAGGATATTCAAGCTTTTATCAATTGTTGCTGGGCACTCTGAGGCATATGCCTTCTGAAGATATAGCATGCAAGAATGCCTATGTGCCAATGTTGCAACTCATGATTTGTAACTTTCACATTTGTTCACTTATTTGACATAATGCAGTGTCCTTTATAAAAAAAAAAAAAAAAAAGGATTTTAGCTAATTAACGTGTTAGATATTTACAAGTCAAAGAAAATTTTCAAAGCTATAATTTCCTAACAAGAATGTTACCTCTACTAGCATATGAGCCTCAATAATTGCATAAGATATGTCAAAATTGGGAAAAACATTTTGCGGTGCCAAACTCAGGGAGGATGTGCCTAGGTGCAATCCATCTGTGTTTCATTCCAATGTCTTCCAAAACAGCTAGTTTTTGCTCCTTTTGAAACAATGAATATCTTGTATGGCCTTATTAGGTCCCATTCTCACATCCTGCTGTAAGCTCTAAGATTTGTAAGTCTTCAATTCAAGATACTAGGAAGTTTGATTTGACAATGGATATCTTCTGTGGCCTTGTGATGATTGTTATTCTCTTTTTCAGAGAGGGAGAATGATTTTACATTTAGTGTCATCTAAATGAAAAATAGTCACCAAAGTTGCTGCACTGCATAGCTATTCCGGTTGGAAGCTTTTTATTTTATTTTATTTTTCTTTGCTATAATCTGTTTTGCTCTTCAGGTTGAAAAGCAAAAGATTATGCAAGTAAGCATTGGCAAACCTGTCCATAAAACAGATGGACACAAAGGAAACCAAGACTTGGTAGGGGTAGAAACAGATAAGGCAGGGTCTACAAAAGTAAATCCTGCATCTGCAAGTTCTGTGATGACAGGAAATTCAAAGAAAATGTCAAATCCAACTACTTGCACCATAACATCAACCTTAGATTCCAGTACAAGTGCTTCAGCCAATCTGAAATTGAAATGTTCTGGAGATATGAAAAAGCCATCCAATGGGTCCTTCAGTTTCTTTGACAGGTATTTCTTTACTGGCCAGCGATGATTGTCTTTTATAATAATTTCTTTCATGAGTTACCATTAAAAATTTGAGTGAAATTACATTCCTTAGTGTATGCCTTCAATTCTCAAAACCGTGAATCAACCAAAAAGAGTATCTTAGGCTTGTGCTTATTAATGTAAAAATTTGGATGCGGAATTAAGAACCTAAGAATTAATTAATTGTAATTTGATTATTATATAGCTCTCTCATAATAAAATTATGTAACTTCATCGGCATTAATGAGATTATGAATGTTGATGCATCTATTAGTGTTATTCGGCTTTGAACCCATAATATACTAATGTACCTGGAATACTTTCTGCAAAGTTGAGACCAATGTTTGCTTGTTGGCCTGCCTTGTGATCCCAAGATTTATCTTTTAAGTTGAGTAGAGACCTTGTTTCCACATGATTGTTGGCAAAGTTCCTGTCTTGTTTAGTTTGTTAATATTTTCCAGTTACCTGTAGATTTGGTATGTACTATTTTATCCATTTAACTATTTCTCTAGTGCAAATTTTTTATCTATCATCCACGTAACAAATCTGCATTGAGTATTAATTTGCAATTAAAAAAGCTAAAGGTGTATGTGGCTGGAAGTGATGACATACTATAATAAGAATAATACAAATTGATATGTCTTAATGTGATTGAGTGATTTTAAATTAGAGATGAAGTGCACAAATAGATCACCCAATGCATTAAAACTTTTCAATTTGTATGGATAAGTTAATAGGAAAAGTTAGAAAGTGTAGTATTATTCCTAGAATAAATGTTTATCATGGATATGTGGCAGGTAATCCCTTTTTAAATCCTGATAAATCTTGTTCATTATAAACCAGGTTTAGGAAATTGAACAGTACAGGGTCTCAGAATATTGATAGTGTTGTACAGAAGGCAACAGTGGAAAGAAATTCACGCCCCCTGTTATTTAAATTTAATGAGGTATGCCTCTATGCATAGTATTTTTATTTGTTATCTTGTAAATGCCTATAATGAGATAATTAAGCTCATTGCTATATATACCAGCTTTTCTAATCTTGTTGAGTGGTTTTAGGGTGCTTGAAACTGATAGTGACTCTATTGGAACCCTGAACAAGAATATCATAATGCATAGTCTTACGAGATATTTTTTTCTACTTTTTTGGGTAAAATTGTGTGGTTGAAATTTTAATAAACAAAAACTGTTACAACCTTTTTTTTTTTCTTGTTAAATTCACTTGAAAAAAACAGTCACAACCATAAGATTTCAAAGATACTTATGAAATTTCTCTGCCTTTTGTTAAAATAATCAGCAGAGGTAAAACTTCTTAACACCTTCACTGAATTATCAATGGGTAATGTCTTTTCATGCTTTTAATTGTTAACTAAACTTAGGGACACTTTGGTGATCTCTCTGAAACCTTAGATGTGAGTTTGATGCTTTTAAAAATTACCAAGTTTGCTTTGCTGTCTTCTGCATCTGACTCATAAAGAGTGCATTTACCTGCGTTGAGAATTTACAAGCTGGTACTATTTGTATCAATTTCTTTTTGTTCTATTATTAATTCGTTTTGTATTATTGAATGCAGGGTTTTACAAATGCTGTAAAAAGGCCTGTTCGGATGCATGAATTTTTGCTATGATTAATTCACTAATCAGCAATCTGGATCACTACTGTCCAGCCACAATAAATAGTAGATATGACAATCATCTTGACTGCCTAGTGACACTTTAAACGGTAAGATATTGAGTTTTTATAGATTGCCCATTAGAATGCCGCTAGCTGCAAATTTCTGTATTAAGTGTTTCTCTGATTCATAATTTTGGTGATGGCTAATATCCAAGTTCATATTGTAAATTCAAAAGCCAATGAAGCCTGGAAGTGGCAGGGACAATGGAGTAGAATTTTATCCTAATCTGACTACATATTTACAGTCTAGGGTATTAGAATAGTGATACACTATGCATCATACTAGTTTAAAAAGGGAAATTTATTATAATGAGCAAAATTGAAAAGAACAAAACAAATGTAATCACATTATTTTGAAATATTGATTTTTTAATTTAATCTATCGTATTTACTTAATGCCATAAATATATAACATAAACTAAAGTATTATTTTTTTAAATGTGAACTTTTTATTAATTCCTATCTAAGAGTTTTCATAATTTGTTTAATTAAAAATATACAAAAATATTAATTATTTAACATCCAAAAATTCAATATTCAGTTTTTAATTTAATCAATAATATTTTCCTAATACTATAAGTATAAAACATAAACTAAAATGAATTTTTTTTAAATGTAAACTTTTTTTTAATTGCCATCTAAGAGTTTCTATAATTTGCTTAAGTTAAAATATACAAAAATATTAATTATTTAATATCAATAATATTTACCCAACACTAGGCAATATATTATTTTCTGAATTTAATCAATATTATTTTGTCTAAATCCAATTTACCCAATATTAAAAATATACTATAATTTGCTTAAGTTTCAATATTATTTTCTAGATTTAACCAATAATATTTAACCAATACTATAAATATATAACATAAACTAAATCCAACTTTTTTAAAATGTGAATTTTTTTTAATTCTCATTTAAGAGTTTTCATAATTTGCTTAATTTAAAATATACAAGAATATTATGATTTCAATTTAAAAATGAATATATAACAAATATACATAACAATTCAATATTTTAGTGGATTTTAATCTAACAGTTCAATAACACATACAAACCAGCCCTCAAATCGGCTGGATTTCAATAACTTGCTTAATAATTGAGTAAAAACATTAATGAATAACAAAAAAGCAATATTTCTTCACTAAACCAAACCAAAGTTTTAAGCACACTTACTGATTTTAGAGCAAATTAGAAGGCTAGTTGAATAAGGAAACAAGTTTTAGGCACCAACTGGAGAAAAAACGATGAAAATCCATCCAAAAATACACCAAAAACGCTTAAAACGTGAACCTGCGATAGAGGACAAAAGCTGTTGCGATGGGAAGAAATTGGGAAGAAGAAGAAGGGTGTGCGATTTTTGTAGGGTTATAGGGGCTATAACGACGTTTTTTAATGGGCTATACCAATGTATGTAATGTCGTTTTCACAAAAACACCATTAAATTCCCCTATTTGAGGGGTTTTAGCAGCATCTTGGAAAATGCCACTAAAAAACCGCTGTTAAAGTCCAATTATCTTGTAATGACCATAGTATAAACTTATAATAGATTTATAGCACTTGTTGTCATATTTGAAGACCTAGATAATGAAGGATTAATCATTATTAGTAGTCATCTTTTAATCCCTATGAGGACGATATTTTATATTACTACTTGCCAATTTATACTTTTACAAGAGTATTGATCAACCCAACAAAACCTATACCCCTCCAACTTTGTAAATTATCAAAAGAAGCCTATCCCTAATTTTTTCCCATCTCGAATCACATAACTTCGTTGTAAATCACACGAATCATTGGAACGACCACCAATGAACGATTTTCCATCACCAAATTAACACCAATAAATGCTAAACTCATTTTAACATTATTTCATGAAAAATTTCATCAAAAATGACCAAGATTCAAGCAATATACATGATTTTTCAATCAACATTTTGGGCAAGATTCCAATGCCAAAATACATTCTAAATCTTAACCAAAATGCTTCAATCTAAGCACTATTAAGTAAAAACTTTGATAGGAAACGTTGTGGTTACCTTTTTTTGCCATTTTTGTCATCAAAAAATGTCATAATCACTTGAAAAAGAGTTGTCATTCTTGGGTGGTTTCGTGCAATTCACATAATAGTTTCATGTGGATTTTCTGGAATTGAGCGTTTATGCAAATTTGGATATGAATTTGAATGTTTGTTTATATATAGATATTTTTGTCCAGATAATTTTGGTGATTTCATTTGTTATGGATTCAGAAACTTGATTAATTTTATTTAGGTATTTTAAATTTGGATTATTTATATAAATTTCCCTTAGAAAATCTTCACCATGATTGATGTTACCTTTTTTTTTTTCTATTTTAATAATAATAATGACAAATTGTGACTAGTCTAGATTGTTCTGCTCTAAAGGGAATTTAGTAGTGTTCGTTGACAGAGAAATGCGCTTATCATGTGTGGCAAAGTAAAAAATGAAAAAAAAAAAAAGGGTCTAATAGTAACTACGAATTCGTATTTCTTTATAGAGAAATCTCTTACCAACTATAGAACAATTTTTTTCTTGTTTGTGAGAATCCTATTCAGGTGTTTTCTATTTTCAATAGATCATGGACTCAATCAAAATTATTTTCAGAGTGTAGAAAAAAAAAAAAAAATCCCTTTTCATTGGGTTCGGGAGGCCAAGTTATAGCCTATTATGTAGAGGGGGTGGGATTAAAATTTTTCATTTTTCATCCCCGTCTCCATCGGATTAAAGTCGTTTGTGTCCCTATTACAAGGATAACAGGAAATCCCTGTTCTCGTTGGATGAAAATATTAGTCTCTTTCTTTGTCTCATCTCTACCCCTATCTTATCTTTGCCACACCACTGCAATTCCTGCACCCACTGCCAAGAATTGAATAAAAAAACGTAAATTGGACTGCGATAGGGTGGAAGCTGGGGTTAGAGAAGATAAGGTGGTAACAACAATACATGGTAACGGCGGCCCATATGGGGAAAAGACTGGTGGGGATGGTAGGGAAAAGACCGGGAAAGTGAGACCAATGGAGTTGAGGAAAAGAACTGGCTTCTGTTTTGTTTTGTTTTGTTTTTTTTGTTTGTAGTTTTTATTTTATAACTTTGTTGCTTTCCAATTAATTCCGGTAAACAAAATAGAGATACTTTAGACTATTCTCAACATTTCTAGGGTTAAACAAAATAAATAGAGCAAGATAGGATAGGTACGAAACATAGATACATCCATCTTTATTTTCATTTTGTCTTGATTTACGATAATTTTCGAAAAATCTTTACTTTGTATGAGGCACGTGGAACAGAAATCCTAATTACGGGAAAAATTTGTCATATCCTTAAACGTAATAGAGCAACTAAAATGATAAAAGAAACCTAAATTAATTTCTTCATGTTGGTACGATTTGCAAACCTTTGAACCATCTATCTAAGGATGTCAAGCGCAGAGAGGTCCTCCGGACTCTAATTTAGTTCCACATGAAATTTCGTTTTGGTTTCATCCATGATGATATCACCCAAAAGTTAGAAAATAGAAAACAATAGACATAGTGGAAAAGAAACAATTATATATATCCATTGAAGGTAAAAAAGGAAAATAATTTGCCTAATATACTACGTGTCATCCATTTGTCGTCAAAAATGTTAATATTTTAGTTGCATTGTAGCTGTCTCAATGAAGCCAAAGAGTCAAGAACAAAGTCTACCTTACTGACAACAATATTCATGGTGTATCTCCACTTGGGTTTCAAATTTTTTGCCTATTGCTGAGTGTTCCTATTATCAGGGGGACTAATTGATATCCATAGCAATGAAACTGTAATGGAAACCAAACCTGCCCACACAAATACAATTGTGGGAACTCTTCCTCGTCTCCCCAACAATCCTTTGATAAATGGATACATGTGAGCCAACACCCAGAAGCTGAAAAATAATCCTCCCAGTAGCTTATTCCATTGCGGGATTATGCTGTAAACAGTTCTCGAGAACGCCATAACCATTGCCACAAGGTTCACCACTATGATTGTAAGTGGCATTACGAAGAGACTTGTCCATTTCACCAAGTAAAGCTCGGCATATACGTCATCATCATCTTCAGATGCAGACTTTGCTGTTAACTTGAATGAGATTTCAATTCCAGCAATTACTTTAAGGAGACCCTGAATCACGGCAGCCAGGTGAGCACTAGTGCCACCAATAAGCCAAAATTGTTCATTTCTCCAAAACTCCTCCAGCCCAATTCCTGACCATTTCACTTCCAGAAGGCAGATTAATATTAGTGTTATTGAGATGAGGAGAAGGTAAGAAAGGAAAGTGGTGTTGAGACTTTGAACAATGAATTTTCCAGTGAAGAGGCAAATAGCTGGAAGGAAGCAGTATAAAACCAGGAAGAAAGAAGTGAAAGGGTAGATGCCAACGTTCAGATATGCAATGCGCTGGAGAAACTTGAGGCGTCGCGTTGCAAAAATGGCATTGTTGCGGGAGAAGTAGATTTCCACGGAACCTGTAGCCCATCTAAGAATCTGATGGAGACGGTCTGTTAGATTAATGGGTGCAGAACCACGGAAGGCATCCCGCTTTGTGAGGCAGTAAACTGACCGCCACCCACGGTTGTGCATACGGTAACCTGTCACAACATCCTCCGTCACTGATCCATAGATCCACCCTACTCGCTGACCCCATTCTGTCTTGTCCTCGAACCTGCACTTGGAGTCCAAACAGCTAGTGAATCCGGAACACTTATTTATGCAAATATAGACATTTATTAATTACCAGCAGGAAATGACAGCCACTGCCTCAGCAACGGTTGGCGCATCGAGGGGAGGACGAGGGACGAGCAATGAACCAGGAGGCCTTCCATTCTTGACCGAAATATGATCGGCTAGAGGCCTTCCCTGATACTCGGCAACAGCAATGGATTCTGCAAACATTTGCGAATTCCCAAACTTCCTTGGCAAGTCCAGGTCTGGGTGCGAGTTTAGAGGCTGTGTCTCTGCATCTTCTTCATTGGATCCAGGTTGAGCATCAGAAGCTGGAGCCTTGCTTTGCCCTACCAAGCCAAAGTACTCGTTTGCCCTTGGTGGGTTGAATCCATAAAGTGCATATCTCCTGAACAGTGTTCCAGTTCCAACGTACACGGGCCCCTGCAGACCGTCCAATGCTCTCATATTTCCTGCACCATTTTTAATTTTACTGAGTTAGGTTGTGTATGCATTAATTAGGAAATCAAAATTTTCTTACCATCAAAGAAGACAGTGTTATGATTCGCATAACGATCAGAAGGATCAACCCCTTCAAATCTCTGAGGAAACTGAACGTAGCAGATTCGATCACCACCACGGTCCATCATGAAACACATTCCCTCTCTGATAGCTTTACAATTATATATGTAATGGTCACAATCCAAATTGAGAATGAATGGCCCATTTGACAATATAGCTGAAGCTCTAACCAAGGCATTCATGGCTCCAGCCTTCTTATTGTGATCGTATCCTTTCCTTTTCTCTCTTGAAACATATGCAAACATTGGTAACCGAATATCCACCCCTGTGAAATCCAGTCTTTTCTCGTCTGGATGACCCATCACTGGATCAGGTTCTGGAACCTTGATCATCACCTGTGTCACAAATTTTAACATTTACAGTCATCTAATTAATCACAACATTCTGATAGACTATAATCATTTACATGTAATTACTCTGACCTGTAAAATTCCAGCATGATCGCCTTTAGCATGATCCGCGGTTGGATGAAGCCACGTGCCAGGCCAGTGGGTTCCATCAGCCATCCACGTTGCTTTGGTGACATTTTTAGGCTCATTTGTTGGGTCGTCACCATTCTTTTCCCCGGCCGTGTTTCTCCCTTTCGTGTTCTCTCTAGAGTTGTAAGCATCACTACGTCGTCGTATTACCTCCGGGAGACCGTTGATCCTCACCTTGAACTCGTCGTACTCTCTCTTGATCCAACGCCGGTCCTTGACAAAGTCCGGACGCTTCTTGTTCTTCGTCGGATCCCTCTTTTGGGCGAAGTAACTTTCCGGGTTCCTTGGCTCAATGTTATGCTTTCTGCAAAATGGCACCCATACCTCCGCAAAACGAACGGCTTCAGCCATGGCCTCAAAGGTGAAAATGGCACCACCATCATCAGAAATATAGGCAGAGAGCTTCTCCATAGGATAGTCTAGAGCAAGAATGGACAAAAGGGTATTGCACGTGACAAGTGGAGGCTCTTTGTCGGGGTCAGCCATGGAGATGAAGACGTCGATGCCGGGAAGATCGGAGCGGCCATGAGGGTTGGAGGGAGAAGGAGTTTCGAACTTTTCCCGGAGGGCAACGAGGTCAGTTGCTCTATTAATGGGGTTGAGCTTTGGGAGAACATCTAATATCCATGAAAATGCAAACCAAATTTCACAAACTACGGACATCGCCCACAACCACATTGCATCTGGGTTTGGATTTCGGATTCTCCATAGAAGGAAGAAAGCAAGAGTCAACAAACGCAGAAAGATCAGAAGTCTGTTCAACCAAGCAAAGAAGAAACATATGTTATAATGTTTTATGTGTAAAAATAAGCATAAGAACAGGAGAATCTCACCCTAATAAATAATATGGATAGTTACTCATTAATCAAGATAAAGAGGAAATCAAAGAGACAATCTGATAGATACATAATTACATAGTATGAGACGGTCTCATCTCGTCAACCAAATTAGACTTTGAAACTGTTTCATATAAAATTTTCTCTCTTCTACAATGTTTTTTTTCTTTTTGGTGATTTTTTTTTTTAAATTGTTGGTAATTTCTCTTCGACAATGTTACCTGTAAGGGCTGAGAACAGAAGACGGAATCTTGACCTTCCTGGTGAGTGGTTTCCAAGGCTTGTCCATAAAATCTTGCATGCTCACATCAGGTCCATAAGCATCCTGGTCAGAAGGTGTCCAAAATGCATTTCCAATTCCGTACTTTCCTTTTGTTTCAAACAACCAACGATTATGATCAAAATCACCCGTTTGGCTCCTCAACAACATTGATTTACTATTTGATTTCATTACTGACATTCTTTCATCCGTTTTTGTCCCATTATCACTACTATCCACGGCCCCCACCCGCCGACTCATCTGTCCAGCCTCCGGTCCAAACCGGGAGGTTTGGTATGGGTTAGAGCCCCCAGACTTGGAATCCGAGCCTTGTCCGGTACCCAAAGAGGGTTGGTTATCAGGCGTTGGGGGCATAAGAACGGTGTAGTTGACGTAGTCATTTTGGGGTGCATATTCACCAGACATGTCAATGTCATCGTCCCTGGAGAGGCTCACCACACGTCCACTCGAGGTCCGGCGACCGAATTTTACGGCCTGAGGTGGACGTCCGGCCGTTGATGATTTCTTTGGACTTGAGGTTGCCATGTTAATGCTATCCTGGTGAATATTGTTTATATTATAATAGTTTAGCTAGGAAATTCCATGCAGGTCAGGAATGGAGCAGGGAGGTAGGTGAGGGGATAAAGATGAGGTAAACATGAAAGTAATGGAATTGTTGGTTGAATGACTGGTTGAAGAAATTATTCGGAATATGAGTTCAGTGGTCCGCATTTTTCAATTCTAAATTTAGTTTTGCTGCTGCGATTTCTTCTCCCTTGTTTTAAGCTGGTCCTCTCTCGCTCTTTCACGAGTCGGGTTCTTCACACAGCCCCAAGGTTTTGTTTGCTTGTAGTAATTAATTATCTTCTAATTTATTCCATCTCACTCTATTATTGAAAGAAAAAAAGGTCCCAATATTAGGGAAAAGATGCGTGAACAAAAATCTAAAGCAGTGTAGATAAAAACCTAATCAAGTTTAAAATTAAGAAATAATAGTGTAGTTTGAAATTAAGGAAAAAGAGTACAAATAAAATGCCAAGTTGAAGTGATTTTTTTCTGAAAAAATATAATAAATGTGTAATTAAAATCGAGTGATAATAATAAATTAATAGAGATTTTAAAGCACTTACATTAAAAAAATTATATGATTTAAAATTTTTAATATAATGAGAAATGGAATTAAAAAAAAAAAAGTGAAGATACTAAGAGAGTCAATGACTTGATTTCTTCGTATTAAATAAAAAAATTTATCCATAATAATCGGAAAAAACTACCAGGCTTATAAACCTCTTATTTATACTAAAAAAAATGTTTAATATTATAAGAAAAGAAAATTATAACATCTTCTTAATTACAAATTACATTCCTCTGTCATACGAAAAATAAAATAGAGATCATTTATGTTTTTAAACCTTTAATATAAGATAAAGAGCAAATAAAGAAAACTATATACAGAAACATAAGAGAACCCATCAAACTTTTAATTTGTAGGGGTAAACTAAATTAAAGAGAAGTGTTATATATTATTAGCTAATCTTATAAATTATTTGTCCTACTCAAATATCCTAATTTGCTTACTGTTTATATGTTGTGCCTTATTTAGTTATAATCTAAAATTTTATTTAATTGTCTTTTGAGTTTAAATTTGCGTAAGAGTAGTCTTATTTATTTATAATTAAAAATTTATTTAAGGGATAATAATTAAAATATTATAATTTTTAACCTCCCAAACAAAATCAACCTAATTTTTTTTAGATTAAATTATTTTAGCAATTTTTTTTTTTTTTTTGCATGTATCTAGCCATGTGTACTGCATGCACTTGTTGGATTCACAATTTCACAAGTAAATCACCGATAGCTGTAACATTTCAAGCATAGAGCCCATTTCCAAGTGTACCAAGGTAGTTTGTCACTATTAATGATTTTAAGCGAGTTCTAACATATTCTATTGACTAAAATGACCTAATGATGACTAAAAAGTTGTATTTGATGTTGAATATGTTATTATATAAAAAAAAATTGGCTATTTGATATAGAATTACATTGAATGTTGAATTGAAGTTTTAGTCACAAATTTTCATTCAAAATTGATCATTATGTATAGAAATTGATGATATTTACAATTATAATCATGTTATAGAACGCCTCAAATATTAAGCGAATGAATTTAGAGCTTGGAATGGGATGCTTTAGTAACCACTTGCATTTTCACGTCACCACTCATGAATTGTAACTAGCATGCATATTACACAGGGTGATGTATGTAGCATCCCAGGTTAGAAAAGCCCTTAGGGGTAGAGTTTTGGGGTTAGAAATAGAATTCAGAGATAGTTTGAGAGTCTAGAAGAGTTCAGGGGTGAGTTGATAGTTTTCCAGAGCTGTGTGGCCTTCGTATGATTCTTTTAGGGAGGTTTTAATCATGCGAAGCGCGGAAAATGATCCATTTTCCCTTGGTGCACTCCCGTGCATCATCCCTGCACGCCCGTGCAGGTGGGTAGAAAAGGAGAGAGACGGGAGAGTTATTGCATTTTCTCACCCATTTCAGCTGTTCCTTCTCCATTTCAGCAGTTCCCAGCCCTAGGCGAGAAGTTCAACTTCCAGCGGCTCCCAATCCAGCCAGAGATCAGAGAGATTAGCTTGGATTAGAAATCTCCAGCAGCCATGTCAAGAGGTAAGTGTTTCTTACTTCTTCAGCGTATTCCCAGCTTGCTTGATGATTGTCTGATGATGTTGGAGATGTAGGTGTGCATTTCCAGCATTTTGGCTGATTATATGTGATAACATGATGATTGTTATGCTTATTTTTCCACCCAATAACATGCTGCTTTGTTTGTGTGTGTGTGTTGTGAGAGAAAGCTTGGCTTTCCATGGTGGATTTAGTAGTTTTGGATGGATGCTGAAATTGAAGTGATTTGTTAGCTATTTGAAGTGCCATATATGCATGTTTCAGTTTAATTTCAGTTTGAGTGTGATTTGGTTGGGTTTCCGGCATTTCCAGATGAAGTCTGCTGCTGCAAACCCAGGTGCACGACCGTGTGTCCGCAGACGCACGCCCGTGTACCTGTGTTCTTGGAGCGCACGCCCGTATGAGCGATGAGCACACGACCTGGAAATGCAGGGACACGACTGTGTGTCCTGAGGGACACGACCGTGTGTCCGCTTTATGCATGAAATGACCATCATATTCTAGTAGCTTGCACGACCAGACACATGACCGGGGCATGGTCCCGTGTGTCTGGGCACACGCCCGTGTGCCTGTGTGCAACACGACCGTGTGTGCGAGTGCACGCCCGTGCGTTTGCTTTGCACGCCCGTGCGTTTGCTTTGCACGCCCGTGCTTCAGCCTTATTTTCTAGAAATTTCAGAAATTGACTTATAAGGACTTGGTAATCCATCCAGAAGCTTAATGATCATCAGATAATCCAGATTTCAGATAAGAAAATGTAGCATATGCATTCATAGCATGACATATAGTCTGAAAGAGGATCCAGGGATCTGAATTCAGTAGATTTAAGCATTCAGAACCCAATGTATGGGTTTCAGTTGGGGTGAACTCGAGGGGGCATCTGTGGGACCCAACTTTCTGACACCAGTCAGACTGCTCAGCAGCATATCAGTATTCAGTTTTCTAACCTGTAGCTAGAATGTTCAACCCACTTGGCCAGGATGTCGAATCCCTGTGTTCATCAGCCTGATCAGCATAGCAGGTACCTTCAGGTACATATAACCTTCCAGATGCATGCATTATCAGTAGATATTCAGATTTCAGTACCATGACATGTCATTCATTTCAGTAATAAATTAATAATGAGAAACAGAAATCCAACAATCAGATTCAGCACCCGCAAGCGCGTAGATGTATGAATATGGCCGATGCCAGGTATGTATGCCCTTGTTTGTGCTTGCTTGGGTCGAGGGAAGTAAGGAACGCTTACTGGGTGATCTTTATCACTCATCCCTTTCCTTCTTCCTTCCTTTTCAGGTTAGTGTGCTACTGGCGAGGAGCGGGTGGACCGAGGCTGGCGAGAGAGGACCCCACACACAGTTTTCAGTTGTATTTTCAGTTTTGGACCTGTGAGGTCTTGTATATATATTGTAAATGTTTCCAGGTGTAAAGAATATTGTACAAAACAGTTATATGTATATGAAAAGCCAGTTGGGCTCATTTGCATATTTCATTTCAGTTCAGCTTCCGCTTGCAATGTAAAGTTAGTAGTAGGTTTTCTTTTCGTAGGATTCCCGTCGCGGGTACCCAATTTCTAGTTTAACTAATAAAATAACAGTATCTTTCAGTAGCAGGGGTACTCGTGGCGGCGGGCCCTACAATGTAGGCTAGAGAATGAGGTATTAAGTGAATATTTCAAAGCTTTTAAACATATCATAAATGCAGTTTTTAGGTGTCTTTGGCCAGCTTTCGATATAGTGGGTAGTTTATTGTTAGGTGGTTACACTAAGTAAACTTAGTATATCTATGATATATACTCGAGAGTACTCTAGATTTCAAAAATCAGATAAGAGAATAGGATAATTAACATTAGAAATGAAACTTAGTAAGTCAAGTTGCACTATTTAGACTCCTTTTCATACTGGATTGTTTATATATACTCATATATGTATTTATGATACATTATGAGGCAGTATTCAAATAGTAAGACAAGCTAGAGAAGCATGTGTTTATAAGTTAAGTATTTCAGATAAACAGGCAGACGAGCTATAGACTAAGCATAATCCGCCAAGCTAGAAATCAGATAAGCAGAAAAGTAATGAAACCAAAATAAGGAAAAGACAAAAGGTAAGCTTAGCGAAGAATAAAATGAGCTAGGTCAGAAGAAACTATTAGGCTACCAGAGAACTTAGTTAAGTTTATCAGTTTAGTAGCTAGATAATAATATTTCAGCTTAGAGCCTATCCGAGGGTAGAGATAGGTAATACTTACTAAGTGACTTGTCACTCATCGCCTGTAGTTTTTTTTTCTTGTAGGTTGAGTTGAGGAGCTGAGATTGGAGTGCAAGATGGCTAAAGAGTGGGATACGATTTGAGCAGGTCTTACCTAAGTTTTTAGTTTCACATATGTATATATATATGTATTCAGTTTATAATAGATAGCATGTTGGCTCGCATGCTTAGTTTACTCATGTATACGAGATGTACAATATTATTTATGTTTTCAATTACTAATTATTAGTAATAATAAAATATGAATTTTATTCAGGATACTATACAGTGGGTTTCAACATACCATCACGGTATGTTTTTCACACAACGTATGTTTTCAATAAAACAATTGTGTAGAGCTTTCAATATATATACTAATATAGGTTTCTTTTCTCAAAAAATATAGTAAATTATTATTATTTTGATAATAAACATATATAATCTAGTAATAGTAGTATATATAATAGCAGAGTCTTACACTCTAAACAACTCTATGATACGATAAAAAGCTATTTTCACACATCTCTTAGTTATAGTAGGATGACTAAACAAGAATAGTAAATCCTACATAGTGTGGCATAACAAAAACCCATCACAAGTAGCCAATAAGGTTTAGAGGCAGAGTGATGTGTTCATTCATAGGCTAAGTTTGACATAGCCTATGACATGATGATAGGAGATCATGCCCATATTTCTTATTTAAAGGCCTTTAATAAGGTATTAAGACTAGAGGTTATGTTTTAGAGGATGACCTAAAAAGGAGATGCGCTAGGCTTACCTAATAGTATAGTGTAAAAATTTGAGTTATGAGGATTAAGGCTAGACAGTAGGTATAGAGATAGTTAAGACTACTAAGGAAAGAAAAGATTTTAGTCTACAAGATCAATGCAGAACTGGAGGGGAAAAAAGGTTTAGAAAAATAATCCCGCTTCATGTGACATGTATAGGTATAGCCATCAGGAAGAATGCTTGGCAGGATATAAAATATGTTTCAAGTACAAATAACTAAGCCATTTTTTCATGAGTGCTCAATAGGCCCAATAATACCAACCTCAACAAAGTAAACAGTTAGGGGGAAGACAAGTCAGAGTATTCAATATTGCTCAAACGTCAGCCCATTAGTAGTGATGGGCCAATTATTTTATCATTTTTGTGTTCTTTATGTACTATTTGACTTTGGTGCCACTCACAATTTAATTACATAGGGCCTTGTTAAAAGATGAGGACTACAACCCACACTAGTCACACAAGTTAGTTTTGAGATGCCAAATGGTGATAAGATTATGAGTAGTTATATGATGTTGGGTAAGACAATAGTCATGAGAGGTCGAGAAATGTTAACAAAATTGATAAAATTTGATATTTCTAACTTTGATATGACTCTCAATATGATTTCTTAAATAAATATAAGGTAGAAATTGATTGTAAAAACAAAAGGTTAAATTTAGCTTAGACAATGGGAAAGAATTTACCTTTGGAGAAGGTCGAGTTCTAAGTATGATAATCAGTAATGTCAAGGCACGAAAAATCTTAAGGGTTTTATAGGTTACTGGCATATATATTCAACCAAATTGTTTATGTGTTTCCAGTTATTTTATTAGATAGTCTACCTAAGTTAGTGACAGATCATGAAGTTGAGTTCAATAAAAAGTTAGTCATTGGGATAACAGTAAGTTCTAAGGCGTCATATAGAAATACCCTAACCAAGCTTCAAGAATCAAAGAAGTACACTATAACAGAATACGTTTTTACTAATGGTTTTTTAGTGGCATTTACCAAAATGCCGCTAAAAATTTTTATAGTAATTTTTATCAGAGTTTTGACCGGCATTTAATTTAAATGCCTATATGTGATTGCTTTTCGTGACATTTATAAAAATGCCACTAAAAGCTATTTAAAAACGCCACTAAAAATTGTTTTATTTTGCCTAAAACCATCAGACTCGCGTGAGCAGCGCCATTATTTTCCGCCTCTTCCAAAAATTGCATCCAGCCAAATCTCTCTTCTGTCTTGCCGGCAAGTGAAGCCCACTGGTGAGTAGCTGACCAGATGACCGTAAAAGAAATTTTATGTTGCTGCAGGTATCGGTTCACTGTGCTGTCAGAGCATTTGCCAGACCTTGTTGACAAGGTAAACAGAGATTATCATCCTCAAACCTCTCTCTCTATCTCCCACATTAACAAACGCTCAAATCAAGCCCGAAATGTTACATAATAAATCTACTAGGGAAGACTATATTCTCAAGGTGCTCAGTAGGTTCAGGAAGAGATACGGAATTAAATGCCTGTTTACTGTTCTGGGTCTGTTCAACCTTGCTGCTACTTGTGAGTTGCTGTCTTATTCTTGAATACAGGCACATGGTCAGAGAACTAGAAAACAGTACTTGTTTTCTTATAAATTAAGAAAGAGTTAGACTTTTAAGTGGTTTAAAAGTCTGTTTAGATAATTTGTATTTGATATTTGAACTCCTTTATTTTATTTGTTATGTTGTTATACTGTAACATCTTTAGATTGTGGGAAGGTCATTATCTATTTTATTTGTTATTTGTTATCTACTTAGATAATTTATTTTTTTTTCACATATTCTAAAAGAATTATTTTATATCTATTTCTTCAGGGCATTTTCAATGACTGTTGGTTCCATTACATGTTTCCTGAGTTTACAATTAGTGCTCATGTAACAATACTACAAAAGAATGAATCTTTGTAAGTGTGCACTTTTTCCATTTATTGAATGAATCTTTGTAAGTGTGCACTTTTTCCATTTATTAATGTCTAAACCATTGAATCCGTTGATGGAGGAGCCTGCTGCATATGGGAAGTTAGGTTTGGCCAATCTTTTGGAATTAAGGGAATAGTGCTTGAGAGAATTCCAATTTCTTGATTGCTATATAAGCATAACGCAGAGGTAACTACATCTCACTCAATTTAGTCTAGGAATATAGTGTTTACTTGAAATTGATTCTCTGTGTCTCTCCAAACATACTCCAAGTTAAACTTTTCAAAACCGTTAACTTTATGAGTTGGTACATCTGTATTTATACTTGTTAAGCCTTGCACAACCATGTAAGCAGTTTACCTGGGTGAATGAATGCTGAAACGAAGGGTAATTTATGGTATTTAGTTTTATTTTTTCTCCTCTCCTATTAACTTTTTTTACCTCTTTTGAGATGATGTTGGCGTACGTTTTAGCTACCATTTTTCTCCATGTCATACCTTGCATTTGTAACTTATTTTCTTTGTCAGTGAACTAGCAGCAATGCCGATCGTGCAAGCTGGTGGGAGCTGATGGTACCTGCTTCTCACCCGTGTGTTGCAACCATGGCTGGGACACTTCTTTCTGGGGCCAATATTGTTTACAATGGAAACCCATTAAATGATCTAGCACTTACTGCTTTTCTGGACAAGTTCATGGAGGAAAAGCCAAAGCAGAGTACAAGGCAATGTGGTCCCAAATTGAACCTGCCAAGAAGGTCAGCCTAAACTCATTCCACACTGATCAATGTCTACAGATATCACTTGTTTACATAGGCAGAAGGAAAAAAAAAGTGCTTATTTGCAGATATATTTGCAGATCTTATTATATTAGTCATTTTAAACATTTGAGAATTATAATGAATATTTATTGATACATTTATACATTATGAGTATTTTGTTGAATATTTATTTGTTAATGATATACATGAATTATTGGATTATATTTTTATTTTATATATCTAGATTGAAAGATTTTTCAATTTGTATAGGAAATAATTAATTACATAAAATATCAAATTAATATAAATAATAACAAATTTTAACTAATATGAAAAAATATGAAGACAAACGATGGTAAATGTAATAACAAACGTCAATAAAAACAAAATAAAAAAAAACCGGCCAAAAGCAAAAGATGCCGCTAAAAGTCATAATAAACGCCGATAAATATAATTAAAAACATCAGTAGAAATATGAAAACGCCACTAGAAGTCATAAGATGCTAGAAGAAGTAACCAAAAAATGCCAGTAAAAAAAAAAAAAGTCGCTAATAATAAAAAAGATCACCGATAATTTTCTCGCGAACAATGACGGACAAATATTTTTGGTGGTAAAAATAGTATACTAACGCTTAAAAATGCCACTAAAAATTAAAAAAATGTCAGTAAAAATTTGTTTTTTAGTGGCCTTTTTAAAAATGTATACCAGAGTTTTTTTATAAATGCTAATAAAAATTTTACTGACATGTGTTTTAACTGTATTTAAGCAAATATTGGTATAGATTGAAGTGGCATTTCAAAACACCGTTAAAAGTAAAAAAAAAGTTGATAAAAATCCTTCCTAATGTAGTGCCTATATAACAAAGTCTTGATCATCATCAATTCACTCTTATTTTTCAGGTAAATTCTAAATACAATCGCTTTTTATTTTTTAATTTCTCAATTCTTTTATTGATTTTCAAAATTCCAATTACAACTATATATGGATATTTTATTTATTATTTTTTCTTTATTTTGATAAGTTCTTTATAGTTGATTCTACTTTTCGGGTTTATTGTTAGAATGATTGACATTATTTTTTGATTTTTTATTATTTGTGCACAATATGTGTTTGGCAATCTGAGTTTGGGATATTTGTTATTTTCGTTAAGATATTGTTGGACAAGCTCTAGTTTAATTCATGTAACCGTACCAAACATAATCTTAACCTTACATAATTAATTATAATATTTATTTTAAGATTTAAGTCTCGAAAAAAACATAAATTAAACAAAGAAAGGACTCTGAATGGCACTAGATACATATCAAACCTACATTCTCCAAGTATGAATTTGCTATTAATTCCTCTCATGCTAGTTTACCTATCTCACCAATACACCTCAAACCGTTGATTCTTATACCTCTTGCCTAACTGTAAAGTTAGTTGAACTTCCATTCCAGGTTTCTTCCCAGAACATGGAGCTAGATACCTCACTTCCACCGTACTTGTTAGAGTAATGTTCAACCTATGCTTACAAGATAAAAAGACGACCTTACTTTCATCAAATACTATAATTACCTTACCAACTTCCACAATAAACACCACAACAAACTTATCATCCACTAAACGAAACTGTTCGTCCACACAAGACAAAGCCTACCTCATCCACTTATGCTCTTTAAGGTCCTGGTTGGAAACAAGCTACATAATTAAGTATGATGCTTTAGTTGCTAAAAACACAAGGTCTGAAGTACCTTTAAGAAATGTTATGGGTGTAATAGGATACAAATGAATTTTAAGAATGAAATATAACCCAGATGATATGAGGAAAGATGTAAAGCTCATTTGGTAGCTAAAAGGTTTAACTAGACAACTGGGTGGATTACTTTAAACGTTTAGTCTAGTAGTTAAGTATACAATAATCAGAATTATTCTAAGTCTAGCAATTCAATACACATCAAGATTTTACTTTTTGTCATAATAAATAAAATTTTCGTTATAACACGTATATGGTGACAAAAATGTTTCCATCACCATTGTCAAAATAAATCCTTCCTTCTAATTTTTTGTGACGACTTTATATTTATCGCAATATTTTATATATATTGTCACAAAAATATTTCATAGTTACTAATTTTTATGTCAAGAATGATTTGTGACAAATTTAATAGTCATTATAAATTTTGTTGCATCATAATATGTATAGGGTAACAAACTTTTATGTCACCACCATTGTCAAAATAAGTACATCCTTTTACATTTATTATGATAACATTTATGTTTGTCACAATATTTGAAATATTTTGTGACAGAAAAGTTATCACAAATTTTGTTTGTATTGTTATGTTAAGAACAATTTGTGACAAAATAAATACACTATAAGTTTAATATAACAACTGTTTTGGTATCAATACGATTGTCTTATTAAAGTTGTTGTGACAAAGTTCTTATGTCATATTAACTTTAATATGTTATGACAAATAATTTGTCACAAATATTGTTGTGTTTTATCATTATATAGTCATTCCGTGAAATATAATTTTGTCATAATTTTTCAAAATTTTGTTATAATATACAATTTGTGACTATTGTGTTTGTCATTGTTGTGGTTATAATATATTTGTCTTATTAGATTTATTATGACAAACTTGTTGTCAATCAATGTTACTGTATCCAAAAGGGTTCCAATGAAAAATAAATTTCACAAACATTAGTCAAGGAGCTCATGCACTGCCATTACAGATAAATGTCTACAAGGTGTTGCCTCTTCCTTGGTTTTAATTTGGTTCAGTGGTGTTCTAGGAAGTAGAAAATTATTGTTTTTGTCATCCACAAAAGCAAAATACGAAGCTCTAACTCACACTACTACAAGATTGCTTGGATAAGAAGTTTGTTTTCTAAACCTAGTGTCATTTGGAGTGACAATCAAAGTGCTAATGCATTAGCCTCCAATTCCGCTTCTCATTCTCACACCAAACATATTGAAATTGACACTCAATACGTTAGGGCTCAAGTTACCCTAACTATTCAATATGCTCCCATTGAGTTCCAAAAGTCTAATATACTAAGTCAAGCCTTGTTTGTATCTCGTTTTAACACTCAAAAGCAACCTTTATGTTTATACTGTTGATAGTTGCTTTGATCCAAAATACGGTACTGAAAATTCGTGTTCTTAGTCAATCTTAGTAGGTTAAAAAAATATGAGCTCTCTAAAATAATGTGGTAGAAAATAGAAGCAAAATGAAGAGATGAAGAAAAGTATGTTTAAGAGGGGATGTTAAGAAGAAGAAAGCTGCAAATTGACGAGCTGAAGAAAGCTACGTTTAACAGGGGATGTTACGAAGCGATAAGTAGTAAGTTGAAGAGAGATGAAAAGAGTTATCTTAAAGGGGATGTTGAGCAAAATTTGTTAAATGTGCAGCTGAGATTTACTGAACACAAAGTAAAGTTTTGTTAAATGCAATACTAAATGGTGATTTATTGAAATGAAGAGGTCTGCATGGTAATTATAATAGTATGTTGCAGTTTGTTTACCGTTTTTGTTAACTCTCAACAATGTCATCAACTGGTTCCAATATAAAACGGAAACCAATTGACTTAATTGTATTCTCTGAGCTACATTTCTATTGAATATCAGGCAAATTTCTCTCAGTATTCTGCCATTGTTCAAATGTAATGTATCTCTCTCTTACGTCAACCATGTAACATTATTTCCCTCTATCTTTTTCTCGTGAAAATCTTTGTGTTGTAGACTTACAAAATTAGTTAACTTTTCCATGCATGATTCAGAGATGGGGCACAAGTTAAAATTATGAATAGTAAATTGTTTATCTTGCACTTTAATCTCGTGCAATTCGATGTTCTATAAATTGACAGCATACAAGTTATGATTTATCTTGCACTTTAATAAATAGTAAAGTCAAGGACCAGATGATGTCAATCTCCGTAGATTTAGTAGCATTGATTATGCTTTTTTCATTTGAAATCATCAATGCTAGCTACATATCATATATATTCTACCGAAATTCAAAAGCCTAACGTCTTGTGTTTAAATTTCAAAGATGAATAAATTGATTTTCACTTCCCAGTTTATGAATGAGCTTAAAAGTAATCCATAAAATTGAGTCCATTACACTATACAGCTTATGATATTGGGTAGACGATTAAGTGTGGGCTTTAAATTATTAGGCTTTGATGGGAGGTCCAATGATTCACTATAAATTGGTTAGGTTCCTGCTTCAAAACCTAATTTTTCACAATTTTTCTTATTGAAAGTCGTCATCAGGAATTCAAAGGATTCTAAAAATTTAAAAAGAATAACTCAATCAGGTTTTTCTATATCACTCTAATTCAATCTTATATTTATTTGATATTAATTCAATATTCTATATTCTATACGTGTTTTTTATTTGTCGTCATCTTTCAATTGTATGATATTTGACCTTCAAATACTACCACACAGAAGGGTTTTATCGACGGTTTTTTAGCGGCGTTTGATAAAACGCCGCTAAATGCCTGATTTTTAACGACATTAATAAAAACCGCCACAAATAAATGCCGCTATAACTGTATTTAGCGGCGTTTAATTTAACCACTGCTGATAACGCCACTAAACCTAGGATTTTACCAACGTTTTACAAACGCCATTAAAACCTACTTAAAAACGCCAGTAAATCCTTTTAATCCCTACCGCACACACCTTCTTCTTCTTCTTCATCAATTTTTCTCTCGCCGCCACTGCTGCTGTGCTCTGTCGCTGTTGCCGCTGTTTCCGTCGGTTCCAGCCTTTTTCTTGACGGATTTTGGCTTTTTCTTCTTCATTTGGAGACTACAACTTCTTGTCTTCTTCAGGTACACTGCTTTTTTGCTCAAAAACTTGTAAGTTAGCTTTAAAGTTAGTTTTTTTTTTTTTTTTTGTGAAGAAATATTAATGTTTTGTGTTAATTAATTTTTTTAGACATTATGTTAAGTGAATGATTGAAATCCAGCCAATTGGAGGGCTTGCTTGCATGTGTTATTAAAGTGTTTGAATAAAATCCATAAATATTGTTTGTTCAGGTGAAAAAATTTAAAAAATGACTAAAAATTAAGAATTAGTAATGTCTCCAGGTCCTTTGAAGTGATTGTTTGTTCAAGGGAAAGAATTAAAAATTACTAAAAATTCAAAAAAATACAAATACAAAAGTTAAAAGTTAAAAATTAATATCAAAATTAGTAATTTTGAGAAAAAAAAATTTCTTTTCTTAAGTTTTTTTTTGGTTCATTTTTTGTACTTTCAGATTTTTTTTGGTTAAGTTTCTTCTTAAATGGGAAATAACTTTCTTTGTTATTTTTAGTACTTTTATATTTTTTATTAAAATTTAAGAACCAAGTTTAGTTTAGACATTGGGAAAAAAAATACGAAGAGCATCCTCATCTTCAAAGCCCTTTCACGTTACCGAGTGACATTATTGGATATCCGTTAACTGAATAATTTGCAGCTTCTATTCTTCCATTGAAAATTTATCACCTTAATTGATAACATTCCTTGCTATTTTAAAGTTAGATTTCCTAATAAAAAAATGTTAGATTTATCACCTTAATTGATAACATTCCTTGCTATATTAGTACAACCCATGCTATTTATTTCCAAATAATCTTAGATTATTTAGAATAAATTGTAGTCTTTTCATCATGACTAATGATAAGAAAACAATACTCTTTTTGACAAAAAATTCTATTTGATGAATTCAACCATTGAAGCTATAAATTTTTTAAAAAATAATATAATAACTTATCATTAGAATTTTTCACTTGAATGTGAATATGTGAAAAAAAATGCTCACATGTACAATTTACATATATTTACGAAAAACATTGTTTTTGCATATAATTTATTGGAAAACTAAATATTTAAATATTTATCTCCTTAGGTTAAATGAAAGTAACGAACCTCACGGAAGTTGAGGAAACATATATATATTGTTCAAACTCGGATGCAATTATTGTCCTTTTTTATCAAACTGCTTCATACATACTTAAAAATCTTCAATGAACATGTCAAAGACTAACTCCATCTGTATTCCGTTGGTTTTGAGTTGTCTATTTTACTTTAAAACTATGTTTCTATATTTTACTTTAAAACTAGTAAGTTTGTATTTGCAGCCAGATGAGATTATGTTAAATGTTTTCCATTTAAAAAAATGTGTATTCATGAAATCCAGTCGATTGGAGGGCTGGTTTGTATGTGGTTATGAAGTGTTGAAATTTGTGTGTGGCAAAACATAATGTTATTGAGTTGATTTATACATCGACCATAAATGATTGTGGTTTATAAATGCATAATGATAGATGCATGCTATGTAGAGCTTGGAAACTATATTTGACATATTGAATTATTAATGGAAAAATAAATGATTACTGTAGGGGTGTGCGTTGGGTTTATTTGTTGTTTGGAATGGTTGGCGTTTTAAGCTTTGTTGTTTGGAATGGTTGGCATTTTAAGCTTTGTTGTTTGGAAACCATTTTTATACATGTTATTCAAATAGTTCACAATCATAAAATTCTCGTTTACCTTCATACTACAATATCTGGTTATAATTGGCATTTGGTTGGGTTTTGGGCATCGTCATGTGAAGGGCTTTGTCAAGTAGACATATTATGTATACTTAACTATACGACATCTATTTATAGATTATATTTTGGTAGTCTTCAACAATATCTTCTTCGCATTGAAATTGCAAACTTATACTTGTCATACATAAACCTGTATATCTAAATAGGGATCTACTGCATAGGCGTAAGACATAGGTTTTTCTATCATAATTATCTTCTGTTATTGTATTCCTTTATGATTTATTATTTTGCTTGCATTTGTTTGAAGCATACAACTAAATTGTCTTTGTTGTGGTTGGGATAATTAGGTTGTTGGTAGGTTGGATCTTTGTGTATATTATAGCTGGATACTCTTTTCATGTGTGAATTTGACATTACGATATTTTATACTTGTAACTCTACACTGTTGAGACATCTATTTGCATATTACATGACTCTTAACCATGTAGATCATATATTTGTCACTTCTTTTGTTATTGTAATTCAATGTTGCTTAGTTAATTTTGCATTTTTTATTTAAAATATGTGGAGTGATCATTCATAGACATTGTTTATTGTTTTTGTGTTTCATTCATCTTACATCTTTCATTTTTTTCCTCAGGGCATAACATCAGAGTGTTGACTCAAAATCTCCAAGTAAGTTCCATAACGGTTAATGTAAAAGTTTTGACTTCGTATGGTGATGGATTCTTACATATGTTTACAATAAGTATTCTGATAAAATTTTATCAAATATTTCATTAATGAATAATTTGTGAATTTATATTGATATGTATATGTTGTTGTAAATTTGTTTCTTGAGTTTTGTCCAAATTTTTCGTCAAAATTTCTTGTTAAAAATATTATTTTGGTTATTGTTTATAGGGAAATTGTAATGAAAATAATTATTATTCAGTAATAGGTGCGAAGACAAATGCCACCCAAAAAACGGCACTAGAAATTGAAAACCCTGGACAAAAACTAGTAAAAATCATCGCAAAAACAGGGGAACAAATTTGCGTTGGGAAAATAAAAAACGCTGCTATAAATTGAATAAAATGCTGCAAAAAGGTAAAAAACACTACTATTGCTTATTAAATTTGTCAAAACCTGGCACGGGAAAATATTGCGGCAAAATAATTGGGCGGGTAAGGGGTTTTACCGACGTTTTAAAAACACTAATAAATCCCCAAGAATAAACGTCACTACACCTTGCGCTGGAAAATTTTGCAGGAAAATTATATGGTTGCTCAAGGGTTTTTCCAGCATTTTTAAAAATGCCGGTATTACCCCAAAATAAATGTTGGTGAATATTCGGTTTTCAGCAGCGTTTGTTTGGGGTTATACCGGCGTTTTTAAAAATGCCGGTAAAACCTTTACCGACGCATGTTTTACTGACGTTTGTCTGAACACCAACAATTTTTTTTGTGGCATTTTAAAACGCACTAAAAACCCAAATAAACGCCAGTAAAACCCTTTCCTGCAGTAGTGAAATTAATACTATATCTCAATTCATATTCATCTACAGTATAAACAAAATTTCCATTTCTATTTTCTCTATTTAAACAAGTGTGTTTGCTTCAATTTTTGTGGCTTTTTTTTTTTTGAGATTGTGGTCAAGATCTGAAGTCGTCGCAAGCACGGTTGGCTATTCAACATTCTTACTGAATTTTGAGTACGTGATAATGCGTAATATTAAATTTAGTGGAAATACATTATTAGATTAAGTAATGTAAGAATAAGGTGTATGTTTATGATATCTTTGAATCATCTTCATTTTTAAGTTCTTGGTGATCAATAATGGGAGGGTTTGTAATGCTCCCAAATTGATTCTAATCTCCCACAGTCTCACCTTTAAAGTTCCAGCCCAAACAAACCTTCAACATACAATTTTAATGCACTATTTCTCCCAAAAGAAAGGTAGGAAAATGAAGTTCCAACACAACACAACTTGAAAAATACTTTGTAAGTAATTGAATTCAAACCTAAAGGTTTAACCACCAATTTGAATATAATCCAACTTACTTGATGAGAGTTGCAAGCTAAAAGTCCTCAAGCCTAAAGGATGACTATCCACCACCTTGAGGTTGAACCAAAGACAAAGGAGGCTTGAATCAAGTTTAAAGGAAGATTCTCCACCCTTCACTTGCTAGAAAGATTGGATAAAGAAAATATGCATTCACATGAGCAACCAAAACATCATGGAATCCAAAAGAAAAGCACAAGGCTTGTTCAAGTTTTCAATTCAACAAAAAGCTTTTTACAATGAAGTTGAGTTGCCTTTTTATAGGCAAGTACAAACTATAGTTGAAATTAACTCTAATTACCTAAACTAGGGTACAAGTTGCTTGAATAAAAATAAAATGAAAAAGACAAGATTCAAGACTAATTAAAGTCACTTAAAATCTAATTACAATGTAAATTTGAAATATACACAATTTCTAAAATATTATACCTTGCATGCTTGCATTTTTTCTTGATCAATTTGTTTTGAATATTATACTTGAGATCTTTGCTAAATGTAAGTAGTGTGGGTTGCTTTGCTTTTAACATAATCAACCTAGGTGTCTAGAATGCAAGTTGTGAGAGTGCAGATTTCAACTTACTAAGAGTGATATCATGTTGAATATGCCAACAATTAATGTTTTTGAAGTGCATTGTTTTTTGAATTTGTGAATGAACACAACCAGTTAATATCCTACAGTAGACAAAAAATAATATCTTTATATTACATTCATTAACTGTTATAAATCAAACATAAATAAGAATATTGAAATAGTTAGTTGAATCAATTGAATCAGTCAAAACGTGAATTAGTTTGACTCTTTCTCAATAAAAATACTAGATTCGTCAATGATCACGTATAACCCTTGGTATTATCAAATAGACCCTTAAAGCTTAGAAACTCTATCATAGATACAATTTTGTACTAACCTTGTCACATTTTGTTATGTAAAAGCTTAGAAATCAAATAATCAAAGCAAATCAAAACAATCAATGCAAGAGTCAACTAATACAAGATTTGATCTATATTGGCAGTCCTTAAACCTTTTAAATTGATGTCAAATGACACTCCAAAAACCCAGCAAAGATTAAGGCCAAGCTCACACAAAAACAAGCAAATTTTCAAGTAAAAACAACTCCAAATTCAAGCACATTCAACTCCAAAATTAGTCACCACATCATTCAACTTCCAGCACATTAATGTTCAACATCAAATTCCACACATTCAACAACAAGAAGGGTAGGGATTCATAAGCAATTCAACACCAAACATGAACTTAAATTAGCAAGAAAACAAACCTCAAGTATAAAGGAAATTTCCACCAACTTGAGGGTGATCCAAGCATAAATAATTCTTGACTCAAGCCTAAAGGATGCTGCCACCAACTTGAATTCAAGACTCACCAACTTGAATCTCCACCACCAACTTCCTTCTTGCAATGGAAATTGGAAAAAGGATTGATACTTGGTTCCCAAGAATACCAAGTTCTAAGAACACAAGGAAGGAAAGCCAAAACTCTCAAATTTTTATAATTTCATCAAAAAGTTGCATTTACAATAAAAATATTGTCTTTTTATAGGCAAGTACAAACCATGGTTAAAAACTAACTCAAGTTAGGTTACAAGTGTTTGAATAAAATAAAAATAAAAAGACAAAATTCAAAACTAATTAAAGTCACCTAAAAACTAATTACAAAGCTCAATTAAATATAAACATAATTAAAATGTCATAATCTTGCATGCATGCATTTCTCTTGATTGATTTGTCTTGGATTTGAATCTTTAATTTAAGTGTCTGAATTCAATCTGAAAAGTTGTTGGCATTCGAATTCTTGTTGAAATTCTTTGTAAATTCAAAATTATCAAAAAGGATGCATTGCAGCAATTCTGGAAGTCAAGGCATGCAAGGAAACTTGAAAAAAGGCTGAAAATCCGCAAATCAGGCAGAACCCAAGTGCTGCGGCATCGTGCCGCAACATGCAACATGCGTGTGGACAGTGCCGCAGCGCACAAGGAGAGCGCGCGTTACGTGTGCACTGCTCGGTTGCTTGCAGCGCAAGGCAGCATGCTACAGCGCACAAGGTTGGTCCACTGGCGCGCATAGGTGCTTCTGGCATGGGGCTTCTTGCGTGCACATTAGGGCCCTTCTTTCTTTGCTCCTTTTTGGCCTGATTCTTATCCAATTTGACTTTCATCTTTTTCCTTAGCTTCGTATGAAGCCACTTGATGAATTCTTACTCTTCGGTGTACCGTTTCTGAATTTTTTGAATTCCGAACATGATCCGAAGGCCTTGGGAAAAGTTGTGCAAATGGATCCGAAATTTCTTTCGAACCCTCTGATTGAACCTAAATAAGCTTATTTTTCTTATTTTGATGGCTCGAAACGGCTTCAATTTGCTAGAGAGGCAATTTGAAGGCACCAATGCATGAATCGATGATAATGTTTCTAAAACCACAATTAGATCCGAATTTGGATACATATCAAGATTTTACATGAAAAACCCAAAGACAAGATAAATCTAGGGTAAAGGATAGAGAAATCACTAATAATGAAATTTTTAGGACAAAGAGAACAATAAAAATAGACAACTCTCTTTAATATCAAGTACAACGATATCAAAAAGCCCTAGTCTCTCTCTTAAGAATTCTAAAAACTATAAAATTTGTGAATTATTCATATTTATATTCGCTATGCAACAATCATTTTATTTTATCGAACGCTTGTTCTAAGGCTCTTAAGTAGTGGTTGCAAGACTAAAAAAATGAGTCTGTTTCTCAGGTCATTTGATATTCTACTCTGATTATGAGATTTAGGTAGAATGTCTCTTCTTCAACTTGGAACACTTGTTCCAGAATTTGGGTCATTTTATCCAATAATTATCTTAGGTTTGAAAGAAAATTTGTCAATTTACCTTAATTTTTTATATCACATTTTCACTCATTTACCACAAAAAGACAACATAACAAATTTAGGGCAAATGTGGTTGGTGTCCATAATACATTTTCAAACATCGTGGATAGTTAATAATGAGAAGTGTCAAAGATGTCATACCAAGAACAAATTTGGACACCTAAAATGTGTGTTTGGTTTGAGGAATCTTATATTACTAAAATTAAAAGATTATAAGAAAGATAGATTAAATTGAAAAAATTAGTATAAAATAATAATACGTTTAAGTAAATTGGTTGATATAAATAATTATTATATTTGATGGGTGATAATAAAATAATATTTTGATATTGTATTACTTAAATGTTCTTAATGTATTAAGCTAAATTCATTAAATAGGATTAAATTATATAATAAAATTAAAATTATTAAGTAATCTTTTAATACTTAAAGAGAATTAGTTGATCAGATTACTTCTATGTAACTTGCAATATTTGTTTGATCATAAAAAATTACAATAATCTTGTATTATCTAATTAATCAAATAAAATAATCTCAATTATAAAAAATAGATAACTTATTGCGTGAAATCATATACACCTTCCAATAAACTATTTTAGTCTCCCATAATTTGTGTATTGAAGAAGATATGGTCTCAACGAGAATGAAGAAAATTCAAAATCTGTTGACTAATTGATACACATCCCTCAATCTACACCACACATCATCATATCAATTAAGGAGATTGTTATGGCATTTCCTACTTTGTGCTTTGTCAGCGAGATCTCCCCGCTCTTATCTCAGAGACACTGTTCAAATTAAATCTTAGTCTTTCGTCAAACACACTACTTGTGTCATTATCCAAACAGATGGGTCGATGCCTGTATACCACCCATATCTTTTGGAGTTCTAGAAAACCATTTCGGCTTGTTTTAAAGCCATTTGAACTAATCTAATTATTGGCCCATTTGTTCACCAATATTTAAAGAATTGGCTTCTTAGGTAAACCGTCATTGGTTAGTTTCACTAAATTTTTACTCATCTATTAAATTTATCAACAAATTTTTTTATAAAATTATTGAAAAGACAAAAATATCCTTAAGATAAATAAAGCTTTACTTCTAAAATTTTATTAAATTTTTACTCTAATTTATAATAATCTCAATTAAAAATATTACAAGTTTACTTGTTCAAATAAAATAAATAGGGTTATTAATGATATATAAATATATGTTTGGAATAAACCATAATTTTTGAAAATTTTCGGAGTATAATTTTTGAAAATTGAACAAAACATAAAATGTATTTAAAAATTTTAAATTTTAATATGTCTTTCAATAGTTTTAAAAGACACAGTTACATGTCAAATAACATAATAAATTATTGATATTATATTATAAATTATTGATGTTATAATATCTCTAAAACATATGGGATAAATATGATAATTTTTTAGACAAAATATGAAAAAAAATTTGCTCTCATATATGTTTTTAAAAATGTATTTACACCCAAATATAACCTTATTATAATATATATATATATATATATATATATATATATATATATATATATATATATATATATATATATATATATATATAGTTGTAGTGTTAAAATTGACAATTGAGTAGGTAAAAAGTGAAAATTTTACTTTTTCGAAAATAAGAATTGTCATTTCATCAACTGTTGGGTGGGAACTGTTATTTCGCTTATTATTTATATTCAAAGAGAATGACTAACCTACCAACACTATTACCAAATCCCCAATTTTTTTTTTTATTTTCAAATGATTAAATGCATGAATTCCGGTAAAGATTTGACTGAGATAGAACCAAGAAATGCCTCTTTTTCTAAAATCGAACTCCCAACAAAACAAAAGGATTTAAATAAATTGCTGGACTAGTTGAACGTAAAAGAAACCAATATGCACTAGAATTCTAAATCACTCGCAACAAAACAGTCGGAACACAAACCAGAAAGCATCAGTGGTACTACTTAGATTCAGAAGTGCACATTAACGAAGCTTATTTACAAGAAATGAAATATATGTTTACAAATCTTTCATTATTATCAGACATGTTTAGGCCTCAGCTCAAGTCCTTCGATAATCAGCCCATGCTTACTGCTGAAGCCATCAAAATCAAACAGACTATACACTAAACCTCCATTTTCTCCATGCTTTTTATGAAACTCACCGATCTCAATCTCCATCCACCCGTCTCCTCGATCTTGAGACAGGTTCGGTGCACCCGCCTGAGCATCGAGCAATATATTACTTCTTTCCTCCTCCTCCATTCCGTCAACATGGAAACACAACTCTACAGGTCTTGTGTCAAATCCATATCTGGAGTCAGAAAACTTAAACACAAGATAAGCTGCATAGGTGGTTTCAGGGGACAAAAATTTGGTCTCTATCTTTCCCTTCACTTCAAACCAACAAACAGGCTTTAGTTCAGCCGCTTCAGGAAATCTGTAAATAAAATGACACAAACTACTATTAGAATTACTTGATAACTAACAATAGGGAGGAAGAAAAGGATTTGGATTCCAAGGAACTAACCTTGATTCTGGTGGAGATGGCCATGTCCAATAGGATTTACTTCCCCATGTAACAGAAATCCCTGCTCTTGCCCCAACCATGCACCTTGTTTTTCCACTCTCTTTCTCTAGTGAAAAGCTCTGCATCAAAGAATCACAAGTTTAATTATACATTAGAATTTAAAAATGAAAAGGTGCCGAAAATAGAGATATGGATTGAATTCGGTGTGTTGAATATGGGAAATTTTAATTTTGAAGCAGGGGAAGCTGACTCAAAACATATACTTAAGATGCAGGGGAAGAATTATTTTAATTTTGCTTACCATATTGCCACTGTTGATAAAAATGGGTTTACTTGCAAGATGAAAGTAAAGATCTTTCTTGGAAGAGCAAGTACTCAACAGAGACGACGAGGCCGAATTCGAAATAATTTCCTCGTAGTCTGAGGGCAAAAAGTTCTCCCAAACGGCATCAGAATCAGCAGCTGATTTGAAAAAAGGAGACACTGCAGATAATCTGCAGGCATCTCTAGGAGATGTAAGGGAGATGATTTCGGATAAGCACTCCACAGGAAGGTCGAGAGTCATGTCCATTTTGATTATTTCTTCTCGCCTCCTCCTCCTCTATCCAATTCTTGATTTTATAGAAATGAATGCCTTAGTGACGTATGAGATTTAACTAGACTTAGGCCTGTGAAGGAAGCCACCAGCAAGATGGTATTATATATAGGAAGCCTCTAACTTCACAGTTATTGGAAATGTATAAAATATTATGCGATAAGGTTTGAAAAATATATTATAAAATTGTTGCTCTGACATTTCCTATCAGATGCAACATTATAAGAGAGAGTTATTAGGATTCTTGTAATGTATATTATTATTTTAAAATCTAGAAAGTTTACAAATTACAGAGCCAGTTAATATGTTTACCCCTTATTGTAAGTCCTGCGGTTCAAAATATGAGGAAATATTTTCCTAATTATGAAAGGCGTTAACGTTCAAATTTAATGGAGCAAGTTTTAAGAATTTAACAATTTTCCACCCTTAACCTTACTCCATTATATTGTTGTTATCAAATATGGTAAGGATTTTTCAACTTTTGACTTGAATTCTTTGCTTATATGTTTAAACATTGCCTCTAGCAAAATTTGGAAGGTCTACATGTCTGTTGAGACGTCAACATTTATTATTATGACTCCTGGATTAAGATACATGAACGGCCGACAATTTTTATTTAAAAAATAAAGAGATCAACAACTTTGTCACATAAACAAATAAAAAAAAAAATACTCAGAATGTCCTAACTAAAATATAACCTAAAATATTAAAAGGTAAGACTTGCTTTGTTCTTATTGAAATATATACGACTTTGATATTGAGTTTTATTTCTACCTCTTGTTTTGTTTTATTGTTATGAATGGATAGATCTTCACATATTGCTTATGTTGTAAGTAAGAACTTATTATTCAATGTTCATAATGACTAACCAGTTGTCAGCTATAACATTGGCTAATTTGATTTAAATACTAAATTTTTTTTAAAATTTATAACCATTAAAGTAATAAACAACATTTAGATGGAGTTAAAGTAAAAAAAAAAAAAAAATCATTCACTTCATGAGCCCTGGGATTCAAATCTTACCACCAAAATTAAGGCCTGAACATTTGAAACCATAAAATAGAAAACTAAAAAAAAAAAGGGGTTTAAATGGTTCTTTATTTTACAATTTTTTTCAGAAATTTTCAATAAATATGAATTTTAAGATTTTATTAATTTTATAATTTGCATAGTCGATTGATTCTTCACAGCATGAAAATTCATTTAAGCATGATTACCGTGTTCTAATCGGTAGCTCAAAAGTCAAAATTCTATCAGTTTTCAGTGTGTTAGGATTAAGACTAAGGATTTTTTAAGTCTCTAGAAACATGCAAACGGTTGGAATAAGAAGTTGTCAATAATCCAAGAGTCGGTATAATAACTTGCTATTTATTTCAGAAAACACCAAGCTGTTGAAAATTTGTAAGAATTCTGACTGAAAAAAATATAAACCACCGCTAAAATATCGCTAGCAACTTCATTTCTAGAAGTAGATAATCGTCTCCCACTAATGGTATTCGTGCGTGAATCATGGCGGTGCCTAAAACATTCCTTGAATTGTCAACTCAAATAAAAATTCGTCTAATTCCAAACTCTTGACTTTATAAACTGTTGCCTGTACATGTAAAATTGATGTGTACATAATTTAATTATTAGGATGAGTCTGTCTTCATAGAATTTTCCACCTTCCTACTAAGTAACTCAAACTCTTGAAATCGTTGAAAAACTTAAAACAACTTAAAGAAATCTTAAACTATTGTTCTTTCTTTGTCTCTTAATGATCATTGTGTTCTGCATCATGGAGAAATACTTGACCTCACCTTGAGGAAAGCTCTGATCTCATGGGAGATATGAGTACTGCACAACAGTTTAGGTCCTAGATATTTTATGATTGTTCCACCTTTTGGAAAAATACTTACCACGCGACTCAGAGAATCATCCTAATCTCACATTGTGGGAGGCTCTCACCTCATAGGAGATATCATGAGAAATTGGAGCAACCTTAAAATTATGCCACATTGATACAAGGTTTTCAACTCAGAAGAACTAAGACTCATTTTCTTTCTTTCTTGCATTCTTATCTCACTTAAGCATTTATGTAAAACATAAAACACACTTGTTAGCAATTAGCTTAAAGTTTGAGAAAACTAAGCATATAAGTCATATAAACAATAAATCTCAAGTTTATAAATCCGGTAAAACATAAGTCTCATTTCTTTTTTAAAGCATTTAAAAACTTTTATACTTAAAACATAAAGCTCTTCTCTTTAACATTTGACTTGGATCTCATAAAAGCTAAATAATAAAAGTCATGTAAAGTATAAATCTCATTTCTTTTATACTTGATGTATTTGCAATAAACATTGCTTACTTCTCATTAGTTTATATTGAAAAAACATTTGATATCATATACATAAGAAAAGCACTTATTGGAGGTGTAAATCACAATCTTATATACAATATTTACTTCTTTAATTCTCCTTGTTTTATCTCCATATAGTCCTACAAACTTACAAAGACCATGTCTTAGGCTTAAAGGGGTTAAACCATGCATAGCTAATAATCCTGGTAGTTGATACACTCACTTTCAAGCCACTTTTCACTATTGTATAGCTTGATTTGGGTCATGATCGAACATAAAAGTTGTAGCTCTATGTATTAGCTTTCCCACGCTATAAGGATCAAGTCAATTAGAGTTATGTAACTTAAGTTATGGCTACTTTTGTAAACTAAACACAGTGATGCTCTATTTCCTCGCTATTTTAAATTCGAGTTCACTACTTTAACACCTATAAACCTCTTCTAATCTTATTCAAGCACAATAACACAATAAATATTTTCAATATACACATAATGTATTACCAAAACAAGTATAATAGCTATCAATATAACTCTTGATTAATCAAGAAACATGCTACCCAAATCATGGTCTCAAAATGGGTTTTTTTTCAATCATTTACTATTTACTTTAAAACTTCCAGCCAAACATATGATCAATTTTTCATTAACTAACTAAAAAAAAAAAAAAATCATGCCTTGCTCATAACTAATCTTGTATATTGCTGTCCAATACATGCATTAATATTAATTCATAAAATATAACATGCATTACTTCAACTTAATTCAAACATATATGTAGTCAATTCATGCAATTACTTTAACAAAATTATATCAATCCATTTTCCATGAAATGAATTGATATAATTTTGGCCCATATTATGATTTGAAGTCGAGTTAGGATTTAATCTACGAGTTACCATTTTGGCCTCCACTTCAAGATGCCTACTAGCGAAAGGTACAAGTATTCTCTATTGCTTTGATGCATCTTTTTTTGGCTTAGTGAATACTCGTTACATTTGTTTTCTTTTTTGCTTTTGGTTCCGTTTAATACAATAGGCTAAAGAAATGGTTGCTGCAGAACCATATTAATTTAGTGTCAAGAAGGAGATTTTCGGGGTAGCCTCAATCGAATAAATGGGTGTTTTTTTAAGATATGAAACTGAAGAGTGATGTTTATGTGATAATTTCTAAATTTTCAATGCATGCTTGTCCGTTTGCAAGTAGGGGCTATGTTTCTATTAGTAAGGAGACGGATTCCGCAGAATTCTATTCCGTTAGCTTGTACATAATTAACATTATAGATAGCCTTGATAGAGCACTTGAGTTTTGCAGTCTGTGCAAAACTTAGGAGTGAAGTTTATGTGAGAATTTCTAGACGTTAATGCTTATTGGTGTGTGTAATAACAACACTGCTATCTTGATTGTGATTATAACTTGAGTTTGCTGTGTTAAATAAACAATAAACTCACAAATTTGGGCTGATGACCTACAGTGTGTTTTAAAAAAATGCAAATAAAATATTTTGTTACCGAAAAGTGAAAGTGCGTTCTGCCAGTCTATTATCTCTGACTTGTTTGAATAAGCCTGAAGACAGATTTGATTTATTGGCAGAATGCATTAAAATTTTGTATTATTGAGAGAATTTTGTGTTGAAATGGTTGAGAATAAACCAGAAAGCATTAAGTAATATATATATACACACACACATACACACTTCAAGGCATTCCTATATTCACGAATTCTATATGCGACATTATTTGCTTTCAATTGTTTTTTTAATTGAAATTTAATGGTTTGTATGAATAATTCATATATGTAAGCATAGGTAGCCTTCAAAATGTTTATAAGGACTTTCTTTTATTAGAGCTAGTAAGTTTGGATGACACTGACATGTGTTTTACATCATCTTGATAGAATTTGTACATAATTTATTGGAAATACCTTACACTTTAGTTTCTGGGCGATTTTACTTGTGAAACCATTTATGTGGAGGATTCTGTTCACCCGTTTGTATGTCGCAATTTAACAATATGTTGTTGCACATGACTTTTAACCAATGTTGATAAATATCTAGGAAATGTTCCACTTTGAGATGCTTTATAAGACACCAGATTGAATTCCAATTTAGGTTCATAAAACCTCTTTCTGGTATAATTTTTGCAAGGAAAATTTTAAAAGGGTTGTTGGGGGTATTGAACTACATGAGGTAGAGGAGCTGAGTTAAATTAAAGTTCTAATTAATGTTATCAGTTAAAAGTTCTTACCAGGAGAATGAAATTATGTAACACCCTTATATGTGAAATTCTAGAAGAACAATGATACGTAACGACCTTAATGGATATCTGTATTACCTACATAATAGGAGAATGACTATGCATAATACCCTTATATGTGAAATTTTAAGGGGACGATGATACATAATGCTTTTAATGAATATATGTATTACCTACACAACAGAGAGACGACGATATATAATACCCCTATGTGTGAAATTCTATAGGGATAGTGATACATAATGCCCTGAATATCCCTATTACTTACGCAACAAGGGGATGAATGTAGCATCCCAGAGTTTTAGAAAGCCCTTAGGGGTAGAGTTTTGGGGTTAGAAATAGAATTCAGAGATAGATTGGGGGTCTAGCAGAGTTCAGGGGTGAGATAGTAGTTTTTCAGGGCTGTGTGGCCTTCGTATGATGCCTTTAGGGAGGTTTTAATCAAGCAAAGCGCGGGAAATGGATTTTATCCATTTTTCCTTGATGCACTCCCGTGCATCATCCTTGCACGCCCGTGCAGGTGGGTAGAAAAGAGAGAGAGACGAGAGATTAATGCTTTCTCATCCAGTTTCAGCTTCTCTCTTCTTTGTTTCAGCAGTTCCCAGCCCTAGGCGTGAAATTCAATTTCTAGCAGCTCCCAATCCAGCAAGAGATCAGAGAGATTAGTTTGGATTTGAGATATCCAGCAGCCATGTCGAGAGGTAAGTGTTCCTTACTCTCTCTTTGAGTTTCCCAGCTTGTTTGATGTGGATGGAAACGTGTGTTTCCATTCCCAGCTTGAGATGCTATGCTTGCATGTGTGTATGATAATGAGATGATGATTACATGTTGATTGCTATGCTTATTTTCCACCCAGAATACATGCATGCTTTGTTGTGTGTGTGTTGTGAGAGAAAGCTTGATTTGCCATGGTGGATTCAGTGATATTGGATGGATGATGAAATTGATGCTGTATATGTGATGATTGAGTTGCCATTGATGCATGTTTCCAGTTAATTTCAGTTTGGTTGAGAATCAGTTGGTTTCCAGCGTGTTTCAGATGAACCATGTCTGAGCAGAACAAGACACACGACCGTGTGCCCGCAAAAGCATGCCCGTGTGCCCGCAAGAGCATGCCCGTGTGCCCTTGTTCCTACAAGGACACGGCCGTGTGCACTTCGTGCACACGGGCAGGAAACGCAGGGACACGACCGTGTGTCTTGAGGGACACGGCCGTGTGTCCCATCTTTGCATGAAATGACCCAGAAATTCCAGAAGCACACACGCCCAGACGTACGGCCAGCACACGCTCCCGTGTGCTAGGGCACACGCCCGTGTGCCCTTGCCCAGCACGGCCGTGTGTGCTGCATGCACGACCGTGTGCCTTTCTTGCATGGTCGTGTGCCTTCCAGATTTTTCAGAAAAAGGCAGAAATGAATTATTAAAGGTTTGGTAATCCATCCAAGGCCTAATAATCATCAGATAATCCAGATTTCAACTAAGAACAGATGCATAAGCATGCATAGCACAACATGTAGCCTGAATGAGGATCCAGGGATCCGAATTCAGTAGATTTCAGCAGTTAGAACCCAATGTATGAGTTTCAGTTTTGAGGTGAACTCGAGGGGGCATCTGTGGGACCCAGCTTTCTGACACCAGTCAGTCAGCTCAGCAGTTGATCAGATTTCAGTTTTCTAGCCAGTAGCTAGAATTTTCAGCCCACTTGGCCAGGATGCCGAATCCCTGTGTTCATCAGCCTGATCAGCACAGCAGGTACCTTCGGATACATTCAGATTCAGATAGACAGATCATGCATCATCAGTCAGTTTCAGTTTCCAGCTCAGCATGTCATTATGCATATATTATGGCATGACTAATTAACAATCAAAAACCAGTAATCAGAATCAGCACCCGCAAGCGCATAGATGCATGTATAGGGTCGACCAGGTATGTGTGCCCTTGTTTGTTGCTTGCTTGGGTCGAGGGAAGTAAGGAATGCTTACTGGGTGATCTTTATCACTCATCCCTTTCCTTCTTCCTTCCTTTTCAGGTCAGTGTGCTGCTGGCGAGGAGTGGGTGGATTGAGGCTGGCAAGGAGGACCCCACACACACTACCAGCATGTATTTTATTTTCAGTTTTGGACCTGTGAGGTCTTGTATGTATTCAAATGTATATATCTATGTATAGAAACAATTTATACAGTAATGAAAAGCCAGTTTGGACTCATTGTATATTTCAGTATCAGTTTTAGCTTCCGCTTATAGTGTATAGTAGCAGATTTATTTCTTTTTCGTAGGATTCCCATCTCGGGTACCCAAATTTTCAGTTTATTAAGTAAAAGAACAGTATTCTTCAGTAGCAGGGGTACTCGGGGCGGCGGGTCCTACAATTTGGTATCAGAGCGTTCCTCTGTACCATTTTTAGTGGAAATTTGAGTTGTAAGTGTGTGGTGTTTGCTTTCTCTCCTTCGCAGCCATCGTCCAGACCCTCCTCACAGCACAGTCAGGTATTTTCTTTCCAGATTTGTTGTGTTTATGTTTTCTAACCCCATTTGCTTGTGATGCTATAGATAGAGAAGAAGCCTATGTCCCTAGGTACATAGACGAAGCCAGTAGTAGTCCCCCTGTCCGTCCCATGAGTGTGAGTGAGGGGCGGGGATCTCAGAGTATCTCCCATGTGACTGTCAGGCAAGACCAGCTCAGAGAATGATTGGGGAAGTGGTTAGAGAGAGTTTGCAGCAGGCTGGTGTGGGGAATGTGCAAGAGCCAGCCAGAGTTATTCCCCCTCAACATGAGAGTTATCAGATTCCGAGGAGAAAACATTCTCAGTCTCGGCATCAGTCTCAGCCACAGTTTCAGCCTCAATCACAACATCAGCATCAGTATTATTCTCAGCCTCAGCCACAGCCGCAGTACTACTCAGTGCCTCAGTCAGTTAGAGGAGGCCATCAGTTTCAGTCTCAGCCTGTCAGAGCAGAGTATCAATATCCAGCAGAGTATAGAAAGTACAGTCAGGCTACAAGTTCAGAAACAGTTGGTATAAGTTCATCGGGTAGACTTCATCCGATCTACCATCTGCCAGGGCCGTATCAGCCAGTGAAATTCAGTGGGTCTAGAGATCCATCGGTGGCAGAGGAGTGGGTTGAGTCAGTGGATAGCAGTATGAGCCTCTTCACGTTGTCAGAAAAAGAAAAAGTCAGATTTGCGGCATTTCATCTTCGAGGTGATGCCAAGGTTTGGTGGGGCCTAGCTAAGGCTACCATCCCCGAGGAGCAGATGACATGGACAGAATTCAGACGGCTATTTGATGCCAAGTACCGGGGTTCAGAGTTGATGTATGCCAAGGCCCAAGAGTTCATTGAATTGGTTCAGGGGCCTAGCTCAGTAAAGGAGTACGCCACCAAGTTCAATGCCTTGGCGAGATTTGTTCCTGGTTTGGCGGGAACCGAGTTAGGACGAGTCCAGAAATTTATCCATGGCCTGCATCCTGCGATCTCTATGGATGTTCTGACTGGACCGTATCCTCCCCAGCAGTTCAGTGATGCTTTGGGGAGAGCCCTCAAATCAGAGGCCAGTCTTCAGAAGATGGGCGATGTGAGCCGAGCGACAGAGAGGATAGATGCTAGGGATAAGGGCAAGAGGCCAATGTCGGTCAAGAGATCAGCTCGGGGTTTCCAGAGCCAGAGACAGAGGATTGCACCACAGTTTTCCCTGCCACTGTGTACTCAGTGTGGCAGACGACATTCTGGCGAGTGCCTCACTGGCCAGATTGTGTGTTATTTGTGCCGTCAGCCAGGGCACAGGATGTTTGAGTGCCCAGCCAGAGGTGGAACTGGTATTGGGCTAGCCGAGGCGGTGGTGGTCAGTTCAGAGGCAGAGGAGGTCCACCCAGAGACAGAGTCAGAGTCGAGAGATGTGGAGTCAGAGCCGAGAGAGGTGGTGCAGGAGCACCTGGAGGAGGTGCTGGTACTTCAGGAGGAGATGAAGGTGGCGACAGAGCCAGAGTTTACGCTGTCTGCCAGGAGCAGACAGATGTCATACCCCATGCAGTTACTGGTCAGATTCTTTATCTTGGTACTCTTTTGTTTATTTTGGTTGATTGCGGGGCCACACATAACTTTATTTCCAGGGGAGTGGTAGAGAGATTAAGGGTTGACCCTAGTGTGGCTGATAGGAGTATCCTAGTTGAAATGCCAGATGGGGGTTATGTGGTGAGTGACAGAGTCCTCTTAGAGTAGTTGATAGAGGTCATGGGTAGACAGATGTGTATCGATCTGATTCTGCTGGAGTTAGCAGACTTTGACATGATCTTGGGGATGGATTTCTTGGGGAAATATGATGCAGAGATAGACTGTGGAAGAAAGAAGGTTAGATTCCACATAGGCCCTGATTGCTTCGTTTTTTGTGAGGGCATAGTGGATAACATGATGATCTCGTGCATCCAGGCGAGCAGATTGATGAGACAGGGTTGTGTAGGGTACTTGGCCAATGTAGTGTGCAGCAGTTCAGTGGGGCCAAGTATCGAAGAGGTGCCCGTGGTCAGAGAGTTCAGAGATGTTTTCCCAGACGAGTTACCAGGGTTACCTCCAGATCGGGAGTTGGAGTTCAGTGTCGAGCTTCTTCCTGGTACGGCTCTATTTTCCAAGGCTCTGTACCGGATGGCTCCAGCTGAGCTCCAGGAGTTGAAAAAGCAGTTACAGGAGCTGGTTGATAAGAAATTTATCAGACCAAGTTGTTCACCGTGGGGAGCCCCAATTTTATTTGTGAAGAAGAAAGATGAGTCAATGCGGATGTGTATTGACTACAGAGAGCTGAATAGAGTAACGGTGAAGAATAAGTATCCCCTGCCAAGGATTGATGACCTCTTTGATCAGTTGAGAGGTGCAGCGGTTTTCTCCAAGATTGATTTGAGATCTGGCTATTATCAAGTCAGAGTAACAGAGAGAGATGTCCCCAAGACAGCTTTCAGGACTCGTTATGGGCATTACGAGTTTGTGGTCATGCCATTTGGGTTGACCAATGCCCCAGCCATCTTTATAGACTTGATGAACTGGGTCTTCCTTGATTGCCTCGACCGGTTCGTGGTGGTGTTCATAGACGATATTCTGGTTTATTCCAAAAGTGTAGCAGAGCACGAGGAGCATTTGAGATTCATGCTTCAGAGGCTGAGAGATCAGCAGTTGTTCGCCAAGTTCTCCAAGTGTGAGTTCTGGCTCGACAGAGTGGCGTTCCTAGGCCATGTAGTATCAATAGAGGGAATTTCAGTGGACCCCAGCAAAGTATAGGCAATTCTGAGTTGGCCAAGACCGAAGTTAGTCAAGGAAGTCAGAAGCTTCCTCGGGTTAGCAGGCTATTACCGGAGGTTCATTGAGGGATTCTCCAGCCTAGTAAGGCCTCTCATTGCCTTGACTAGGAAAGAGACTCCATTTGTCTGGTCAGAGGAGTGCGAAGAGCGGTTTCAGAAGCTCAAGCAGAGGTTGACCAGCGCTCCAGTTTTGGCGCTACCCCAAGAGGGGGTAGAGTTTGATATCTATACAGATGCATCCCATCAGGGGATAAGGGCGGTTTTGATGCAGACTGATAGGGTCATTGCCTACGCCTCTAGGCAATTGAAGGATCACTAGTTGAGATACCCTACCCACGACCTAGAGTTAGCAGCGGTCGTATTCACCCTGAAGATTTAGAGACATTATCTGTATGGAGTCAGATGCAGCATATATTCAGACCATAAAAGTCTGAAGTATTTCTTCACCCAGAAGGAGCTCAACATGCGACAGAGGAGATGGTTGGAGCTGGTGAAGGATTATGACTGCGACATCAGATACCACCCAGGGAGAGCCAATGTGGTGGCTGATGCATTGAGTAGGCGGGTGGCCTTATCCAGCCTATCAGTTCAGAGAGAGTTGCAGTCTGAGATTGTCAGAGAGCAGATAGAGATAGTGATGACAGGATTCTCGAGGCTTCAGATTAGATCTTCCCTGTATGATGAGATCAGAGAGGGGCAGATATCAGATGAGTGGACTCAGAGTATGCTTCAGAAGATGTCAGAGAGAGTAGTGCCAGACTTTGAGTTCAGAGATGGGATCTTGAGGTTCAGAGACAGAGTTTGTGTGCCCCAGAGCTCAGAGTTGAGACAGAAGATTTTGTCAGAGGCGCACAGTGCGGTGTATTCAGCGCACCCAGGCAACACGAAAATGTATA
>JAJEJH010000780.1:0-90400 GCA_026122585.1 Anacardium occidentale
CTGAGAGTTGCTCCCTACAGACAAATTCTTAGATTTAGGAAGAAGGGAAAGTTAACGCCCAGATTCATTGGTCCCTACGAGATCCTCGAGAGGATAGGGACAGTCGCCTATAGATTAGCACTGCCAGCCAGCATGGACAAAATCCACAATGTCTTCCATGTATCTCAGTTGAGAAAGTATGTGGGAGATCCATCCCATGTGCTTCAGTTTTCAGAAGTGGAGTTGGCAGAAGACCTCAGTTATCAAGAGCTTCCAGTGCAGATCCTGGACTACAGGGTTAAAGTCATCAGAAATAAAGAGATTCTACTAGTCAAGGTTTTGTGGCACAGCTAGAGGGTGGAAGAAGCCACTTGAGAGGTAGAGTCTGAGATCAGGGATAGGTTCCCAGAGTTATTCAGGTAAATTTCGAGGTCAGAATTTTGTTAAGGAGGGAGGAATGTAGCATCCCAGAGTTTTAGAAAGCTCTTAAGGGTAGAGTTTTGGGGTTAGAAATAGAATTCAGAGATAGATTGGGGGTCTAGCAGAGTTCAGGGGTGAGATAGTAATCTTCCAAGGCTGTGTGGCCTTCGTATGATGCCTTTAGGGAGGTTTTAATCATGTGAAGCGCAGGAAATGGATTTTATCTATTTTTCCTTGATGCACTCCCGTGCATCATCCCTGCACGCCCGTGCAGGTGGGTAGAAAAGAGAGAGAGACGAGAGATTAATGCTTTCTCATCCAGTTTCAGTTTCTCTCTTCTTTGTTTCAGCAGTTCCCAACCCTAAGCATGAAATTCAGTTTCCAGCAGCTCCCAATCCAGTAAGAGATCAGAGAGATTAGTTTGGATTTGAGATATCTAGTAGCCATGTCGAGAAGTAAGTGTTTCTTACTGTCTCCCTATTGTTCCCAGCTTGTTTGAGATGCCTGGAAACATTTGCCGGCGTTTCCAGTATGTGATGATATGTTGTGTATGTTCATATGATGCCATGATGATGATATGATGTTGTGTTTGATGATTTTTTCCTCCCAAATGCATGCTTGTTTGACTTGTATGTGTCTTGGTGAGAGAAGTGATGGATTTCCATGGTGAAATCAGTTGTAGTGGATGGATGATGCAATTGATGATTTGTATGTGTTGTTAGAAGTGCCATTTATGCATGTTTCAGTTTAATTGCAGATTGGATGTGGTTTGGTTGGGTTTCCGGTATTTCCAAGTGAAGTCTGCTACTGCAAACCTAAGTGCACGACCGTGTGTCCGCAGACGCACGCCTGTGTGCCTTTAGTTCTGCGAGCGCACGCCCGTGTGTGCGATGGGCACACAGCCTGGAAATGCAGGGACACGGCAGTGTGTCCCTTTATTGCATGAAGTGGCCCAGAATTTCCAGAGCTTAGCACGGTCAGGCACACGACCAAGGCACGGTCCCGTGTGTCTGGGCACACGCCCGTGTGCCCGTGCTCAGCACGGTCGTGTGTGTTACGTGCACGACCGTGTGCCTTCCTTGCACGGTCGTGTGCCTTCCAGATTTTCCAGAAAAAGGTAGAAATGAATTGTTAAAGGTTTGGTAATCCATCCAAGGCCTAATAATCATCAGATAATCCAGATTTCAGCTAAGAACAGATGCACAAGCATGCATAGCACAGTATGTAGCCTGAATGAGGATCCAGGGATCTGAATTCAGTAGATTTCAACAGTTAGAACCTAATGTATGGGTTTCAGTTTTGGGGTGAACTCGAGAGGGCATCTATGGGACCCAGCTTTCTGACACCAGTCAATCAGCTCAGCAGCAGTATAGTTTTCAGTTTTCTAGCCAGTAGCTAGAATTTTCAGCCCACTTGACCAGGATGCCGAATCCTTGTATTCATCAGCCTGATCAGCACAGCAAGTACCTTCAGGTACATTCAGATTCAGATAGACAGATGTATGCATCATCAGTCAGTTTCAGTTTCCAGCTCAGCATGACATTATGCATATATTATGGCATGACTAATTAATAATCAGAAACCAGTAATCAGTAATCAGAATCAGCACCCGCAAACGCATAGATGCATGTATAGGGCCGACCAGGTATGTGTGCCCTTGTTTGTTACTTGCTTGGGTCGAGGGAAGTAAGGAATGCTTACTGGGTGATCTTTATCACTCATCCCTTTCCTTCTTCCTTCCTTTTCAGGTCAGTGTGCTACTGGCGAGGAGCGGGTGGATTGAGGCTGGCAAGGAGGACCCCACACACACTACCAGCATGTATTTTATTTTCAGTTTTAGACCTGTGAGGTCTTGTATGTATTCAGATGTATATATCTATGTACAGAAACAATTTATACAGTAATGTAAAGCCAGTTTGGGCTCATTGTATATTTCAGTATCAGTTTCAGCTTCCGCTTACAGTGTATAGTAGCAGATTTCTTTCTTTTTCGTAGGATTCCCGTCTCGGGTACCCAAATGTTTCAGTTTATTAAGTAAAAGAACAGTATTCTTCAGCAGCAGGGGTACTCGGGACGGCGGGTCCTACAGCTTTATCCTTTGATACGTGTGAGGTAGGTTTGCCTTGGCTTCGGGATAACGGTAGGGACATGAAAATAGTGACTGAGTGGTCATTTTTTATTTCAGAGAGTATTAGGCAGAGGAAAATATTTATGACTAAGTACTTTGTTATTTTGCAGGATTGCATAATAAGCATATGCAAGGATATCTTTATAACCAACTTGCTAGATCTCAGTCTAGTGCTTTGGATCCTTTCCATGGACTTGAACTTGGTGGTCTTGGGGTCCATTGTTGGTCGGAAGACTTTTCTTGGTTGCCTTCGTTGCTTTAAGGATAAAGAAAGCTATGGCACTTGGGTTTGCATGCCAACTTAAAGTTTTTAAAGTCAAACCTCTACTTTAAAGCTTTGCACTTCTTGGTTGAGGGAGAGGGCTGGATATTGTTCACAAGTACTATTTTGTGAACAGCATTTTCTGCGTAAACTTTCGGGTTGTGACTGCTTTTTTACCCATGTTTAAGCAATGTCTTCACTACCAATTTCAAGGAGTTTTTACAAGGGATTTTGGTCACCAGTTTCTCTGTGTTATGGCTTTGATTCAAAGTATTTTTCTTATGTGTTGGGCTACAGTACAAGCCAATATAGTGTGGCCTTTGGAGCTTGAAAATAAGTTGTTTGGTACATGCAGATTGGAGCATTTTGCTTTTTTTAGTGTTTTGTTAGGTTGTGGTTATTTCAATAAGATGAGACAAAGCATCAACGACTCCCTAAAGTTGGAGGGGAGATATCTACTGGAGCAAATATTAATTTATAAGAACATAAAGCTTTATTTGCTAAAAGGAAAAATGAGGCTAGGAGATTTAATCTTAAGGGGGATAGGTTATTTTTGCAATCATCCTTGATGATCCGGTAATGGTCTTGGAGATGGGTTTTAGGGCTAGCAATGTCAAGTGAATTGGCATAGGCAGACTTCATTTGGGCTTAGCTGTAACAAGATAAGAATGGATGACTTTGGAAAAAATAGGAGAAAGCTTTTTAAAGGAATTGTGGCATATGTGTGGACTTTGGTAACTTGGGGTCTTTCCTTGTAACCGTTTATAAAGTTCTTTTTTAAGGTTTAGTCAATTGTTGGTCTTTGAATTTGTTCCTTTTGTTTGACAAATGTATAGAGCCTACCAATGCGTTTGTTAGGCTCAGGTGTTTTTTGTGTCTTGGCTTTTCTTGCACCTTATCTTCGCCAAAGCCTAAATAGGCTTGCACGAGAGGCTTAGAGTTGGTTTTGCTTTTCTTTTCTTGGGCGGTTTGGTGGTGGGTGATGGCTAACCTTAGTTACTTGAGCTTAGGTTGTACAGTTTCTTTTAATTATACTTTTACCTACAAAAAAAAACATTTAATTTTAAAATTAAAATGATTAATAATTACTTTTCATAAATGCTCTCATCGTTTTGTAGAAAGCCTTTGAATAATTCAAATAGAATTATTAAATACAAAAACACTCCCTAATACATTACTATTATCATTCGAATGCCATAACAACTATCAGTTACACCTTCATAGTTTGTCAAACAATACCACCAATGTTAATGGTGAGTGGGACTATAATTTAATTGAACTAAATTGAGTAGTGTTTGACTTGAGTTTTATTTGATTACCTTATAATGAGATCTCAACTCAAGCTCAAAATTGAGATAAGATTAATCAATTTAAGCTTGATTTAAAAGATTATATTTTTCTTCCTAATATTTAAGTTATTATTTTAATCTCATAACATGTAAAGTTATTAATTAAGTTTATATTCAGAGTGAGCATCTAACAAACGGGGCATATTTCCGGGCTAGGCTCCACTCGTGGTGAAGAACCAACAAAAACGTTATCCTGTGAAAAGAAATTGTGAGGTAGGCTTGGATTGACTCAATTATTACTATTATATACGCCAATAAATCATTTTCAATTTACACCTTACAAGCTAAGTTATAAATATCCAAACCAATCACACACGACGAAAGGGACGTCATACATTATATCACCATCTATGGTCATCGACTTTAAATACAGTTTTCCCTTCATTATTTCCGTTGGGTTGGATCCAATGAATACCAATTCCACTTAATCATGAAATAAGTAGTGGGCCATCATGATGACACCTGCCCCAGAGTCGTCGCATGTGATTGTCATGATGGAGTTACAATAATCCGATTATTCACGGTAAAAAGTCAAAACAATGAGAACCCGAGGTGAAAGATTCCACAGTGACCGACACATTTGCGTCACCGCGTTGTCTGCAATACTGTTTCTGACACGTGTACAAGCGGACATGAGAGAGCCATTATATAATTCTTGAGATTTTATAAAATTTAATTATACGAAACCTTAGTCTATTTGTGGTAAGTATTACTTGTTAATCAATCAATTCCAGGAATCTGGACGTTTGGAAATTTCCCTTCACCAATTACTGTAGTTGCCCTGTTGCAAAACCTAAATCTTTTGACTTCTAATAATGTATTAAAGAAATAATTAATTGCTAAGAAAATAATGCATTTAAGTTAAATATATAGTTGGGAAAGGGTAGCTCATTCACTTTGTACTTCTTGAATTAAAAATGCAAAACAACTTAATTATCTTAAATTAAAATGCAATACGATAAATTACACCTGTAATTAGAGAATGGAGGGGCATCACCAAACGAACAAACATTTGACGGTTGGATTGGAAGAGAGATTTAAGAGCTGTTAATGAGCCCTGTTCCACCACGATATCATTCCAGGCCCAGCGTCTTCCGAACTCCAAGTTGCCGTACGCAACGGTCCGAACATCCAGCTGGATTCCAATCACCACCGCTAACTTACGCCTCCCTCTCAGTCGGACTTCAAGAAAATTAAATTATCGACAAATTCTATTAATTAATTTTATTTTTTCCTTTTCCTTTTTTATCAGATTTTCTGTACAGTCTCGGTAAAATTTACATTGAGGAAAAAAAAAAAAAGGTTAAACGAGCGCCACAAATCGAGCGAAGATAAGCGCACGTGCGAGAGTGATATGAAGGAGCTGGAGCAGAGAAAGAAAGAGACTCTGAAACAGAAAATGTGCTTTAAAAATCGGCGATTTTTCGGTGGGGGCGATATTTTGGGGCGTGCTTTTCGATCTCTTGTAAGTTTCTGAGACTTCCAATCGCCAAAAAATCGCCTCTCCGCAGCTGAATAAATCGGTTGACGTCTTCCATTTCACTGAAATCTACAATCAGAAAACAGACAAAAAAATTAACGAAAACAATAAACATACTTCTAGAAAGCAAAGCAAGAAGTTGAATTGAAACTACATTATATTTATACCTATTTGCGTTGAAGGCCGCTTGAATCCGTTAAACTGAGCCAAATCTGAAGCCTCGAAACATGGAGAATAAAAAATCAAATTGTTAGGAGTCAAACAAAACCTGTGGCTAATTGAACGGAAGCCATCGATTAAGAAAACAAATAAAAAATACCTGACTGAGAAGGAGAGTAAGAGGACAGATAAAGGACAACAAAGCAAAAGAGAGTGAGAAGAGGAATGAGGTGAATGAGATTTTCGGATTTAAAGTGAGATGACATTGAGTAAGACGGCGGCGGCGGCGGCGGTGAGAAAGAGAAGCGGCGAGGCTTCGTCGTCTTCCTTTGATCGTCGTCGGAGAGCGAAGAAGAAGAAGATAAAGAGCCGAGTTCAGTTACACGAGTATCTTCTTTAGAAAGTCCTCCGCCATGGATGTGGAGCTTGGAGACCGGCGAGCCAATAGATTGTCTATGCATCGCTGGGAAGGAGAGATCGCTGCTATTGAGTTGTGCTCCGAGTTATTGAGGTCAGTGTGGCTTGTTTATTATGGCTGGAGTCGGGGAACATAACATTTTTTCCTTTTTTATGTCTAAGCGGGTGAAAATTTTCCCCGTCCCCAGCGGCTTTTTAAACCATACCCTCTTTTACTTTTTTTTTTTTTTTTTTTTATTTCTGTTATTTATTTCGGGCTTTTTTAATGATAAAAACAATTCAGTTAATGGAATGAAAAGAAAAAAAAAAAAAAAAGTGAGGTGGTCCGGTCTGTTGGAGGAGCTTTGTGGCTTTTTGCTGAGACTGAGGCGGACCCGTGAAACAGAAAAGACAAATTAGTGTATGTTTTTCTTCTTAAATATATATTAGGTAGTGTTAACTTTAAAAAGGAATTTAAAATGGTATTATGGTAGTTGATGGCAGGCTACCAATCTGAAAGGGAAGTGTTCCCATGTTTATTATCTTCATCATCTTAGAAAATTATCAGAAATAATAATAATAATAATAATAATAATGTAATAAATTGTTTTAACAAATTACAGAACCAATGTTGACCTTAGATATATATTCATGAACACACGTAAAGCCAGTCAAACAAAAGGCATTAAACTCCGAATCCACATATAACATGCTCACCAACTAGTCGATATGTGTATTCAAATCTTAGCGTTGAGATAACGCCTTCCTCCTCCCAGAACACTGTGTTTTTATAACCTAATGGCTAAACCACTCAGAATCAGCATTGAGTAGCTAATGCTAACATTCAAGCAATTTCATGTAATCATTTCTAAAATTTAAAGCATTTATTTCTTTATCTATTTAGTTTTTGGGTCTATCTTATGCCAATTCAATAGTGACGTTCATGCTGAATTCAGCAAGTATTCGATTTAGATAATAGAGACGTAATTGAACAGAGAGTCACAGTCCGATGACGGACTTGGAAGAGGAAATGCAATAAATCTTGGCATACGACAAAAAGAAACGGAAATTAAGGCTATAAACACAAACTGATAAAAGCATCACAGGAGCTCATTATTGCAACAAAGTAAAACACAACAAATACATGTGATGACGCCAATGCCAACTATTAAAACAAAAATTGAGACTCTAACCCTGCAAATGTAAGGGATTATAGATCACATGAAACAATAAGGAATATAAAGCTTTGGGCATATGTAGAAAAGTGTGATTAAAATAAAAAGATAAAACCAGGCTGACTTATGGGAAAAACCAGAGAGAAGAAAAGGGAAGAGAAGGGCAGGGGATGAGAAGAAGTCAAAGATAACATATTTGGTTTTAAAGTTTGTTTTACAGCAAATGGATTGAAGAAACATAAGTCGAGGGTCATCTCATGTTTCAACGGTTGGTACTGGTGGTAGCATATCCTCTCGTTCCTCAGGTTGTCTTCCAAAGTGAAGGGGATACATATTAAGTAGCCATCAACAACATTTTCTTGTGATCAACTCGATGATATTGAAGTAGACATGAGTATTATAGAAGAGTATGATGACGGAGAGGAAACAATTACTGAAAAACAAGAGGCATGAGCCCCTTTACATGCACATGTTATCTCATAAAGTTGAAAAAGAAAGACTTGAGTGGTGTGGGAATGTTATCCGAAAGATAAAATTATAATTGTGGGGGACATTAGATATGTTATTTGTAAGTTTTGTGATAACTTACAAAACAGTTCTAAAAGTTCATGCTCATTGATTCTCAATTTCCAAAATCTATAGACAGTTCACTAATTTTGAGAATGAGCAAAAAGTATGAACATATTAAAGTCTTTTTCATATTTATTAATAATGAAACTAATTCATACCTATTATTTATGCAAGTTAGGAGGGCACTTGCTCATATAATCTTGGTGACAAAGTTGCCATTCAATATAGTGGAGCATTTTGGATTTTTTTTTTTTTTTTGGTTGTGTTTTGCAACCATTATTTGAAAAAAAACCAATCGTAAGCAAGCCAAATTTGATTATGAGCAGATTGTTAATGTGGAGGTGAGGAAAAAAAAATTTGAGTTTACAGAGAATAATTGTAACTAGTTATTTGTGGAAATCATGTATACAACATATTGGTGGACCCACAATTGTGGAATTAGATGCTACAAAAATGTAGCATAAACTTTATGCATGTGTCTTTCCCTTGAATGGATAGAAAAAAATATTGCTTAGACATTGTACAATTATTTTATGAAATAAGGAATCGAAATGAATGTAAAGTGATAATATTTACTTATTGACTTTTTAAATTAACTTTTTTGTTATATATTAATTTGGTTTTAGTTCATGATTTTGAATTTTACAAGTACATTTAATCATGATCAACAATGCATCTACGACTAACAAATGCATTGAGTTGTTATAGGAGAATTTTCGCATGCAAAGATTATTAATGAGAGGCAGTCAACTTTCCATATATAATGCACAACTCACGTCATTTTCCTGTACAAGATGGTGTGAGGTTAATTAAGGATGTCATTATTAAAATTAGAGGCAATGTAAAATTTATTAAGGCAAACGAGAGTTGCCAAAAAGAATTTGTTAACATTTGTAAAATATTTAGTGTTAGAGAGAAAAAACTTATTCTTGACTGTATGACTAGGCGGAACAACACATTCAAAAAATTGGATGCGGTTATATTGTTTACAGAGGTTAATCCTCTACACGATTGCAATGAAGGGGCATTTATGGAATTTTGCCCTTTACTTGAAGGATGAGATAGAGTTTAATCAATTTACAAAATTTTGGCTATTTTCAATGATGTCACAGATATTGTGTCGAGATCAATGTACCCAACAACCAATTCATATTTCATTGAGGCTTACAGAATAAAGTGATTGTTGAAAGAAAAATTTTTGATTTGAATCAAGATGTCCCATTAATGGTCATAAGAATGAACTGTAAATTTAACAAGCATTAAAGAGAAGTAAACTGTCTTATGTCCATTGCGAGCACACCGGATCTCAAGTACTTTACATGATAAACTAATAACTTAATAGGTGTATTGTTTTGTAATTGATTTATTGATTTGATATCTTAATTCACTAATGTATCATTTAAATTATTTTACAAAACCAAATTTTCTTTCATTAGATATACATTCCCCATTCTTTATGGAGAGTACCAACCAAGAAACAAAATTGTTATTTTCCACCAAACACTTCAAATTATTTCAAGAATATAAGAACACTCTTTCATGTGAAAATTCAATAATCATCGGTCAATCATAGTCATAATCATCAATTGGTACAATTCTAGTTGTAGTTAATTAATTCATGTTAATTTTTTTAAAGTGGTTCATGGTCATCAAGTGGAAAGAAAATGTCATCATCATCTTGATGGTCTTAATGGAAGAAGGTTATCATGGCGATAATGGACCCAACCTCTAAAAAGTTAGAATTGGAATTGTACCTTAAGGAAAGGCTAAAGACAATGTAAGATGAAGACCTAATGAAATTCAATGTCTTAAATTAGTGATATGCAAATCAGCATAAATATCTAGTACTCCTATGAATGATGGCTAAAATTCTAGCTATTCCAATCTCCATTGTCACTTTAAAAAATACTTTTAGTGCATATGCTAGAGTGATTGACCTATATAAGGTTTTCCTATCACTTAAAACTATAACCATGCTTATGTGTGGAAGTAATTGGATCAGAGCTTGGTATAAGATTTCAAAAACCCATTAAGGTTTGTGTGAAATTAATTACTATCATTAACTTTATATAATTTCAATTTCACAATTTTTAAAGGTTAATTAGTTAATATGTTGTTAACTTTCATTCATACAGGGGGAACATAAAAGTTCAACTTAATGCCAACAAGAATGCCACTCAACCAATGTAAACAAACACTTAAATAATTAAACCAAATATAAGAGATAAAGGAAAGAATTTGCTCAATCGATTTATAGAGGTTTGGAGCTTTGAACACAAGTCTCTTATGTCCTCTTCTTCAATTACACTTAAAGTTTTCACTATCTTTAAAATCCAAAAGTACATTAGTTTTTATCCAAAGGAATTTTTCCCTTTTATAATAGTTCACTAGGATTTCGCCTCTTGTGGTTGAGCATAAGAATTTGTATGTAAGAATGCCTCTAAGTAGGCTAATGCACAAGCGTTTAAGATAGAGGTATCTCAAAAATTGATCAACTATGAGTCTAGTGACAGAAAGAGTGAGAAAAAGCAATAAACTTGTAAGCTTGAATATCTAGTGTAATCTTCAACCTTTCTTATTTCAAATAATCTCCTTTTAATATTGAAAAAAAAAAAAAAACTTTCTAACATAGAAATAAGTCTTCACAATCAATTTGTATCCACTGAGTTGTTTTCTTCGAGTGCACGGTCATATTCCCTATATTTATGATCTTGAATATACTCCCAAAGATTGAATTCATAACACCTAACAACCACGCATGGTCATGTGTTTCCTACACACAGTCTTGTTTTATCAATGTCTCTTTAAATTCCATACTATCATATAGGATTACAACATTATCAACACGTAAGACACACACGATGACCAATAACCTTGTGCACGATCGTGTGCCAAAGTTGTAAGGTCATGCTTCTTAAATGTTGACTATGTTAACTCTACAGAATCAGTTTTACATGACAAGGTTGGTGTTGTTTGTCCGTTCTTCATGACACACAATTGTGCATCTTCTTCTTGCACAGTCATGTACTATCGTAACTTTTTTTTTTTTTTTTGACAACTAGCCTGCATGATTATACTTGCATGATAAGCTTACTAGTATGCCTCTTTATTTCTTCATATGCATGGGCATGCATAGACTTGAAAACTTTGACCGTTGCATACAATAAGGCTACATGATCTAAGAGGTCATGTTGTTTCACAAATGACCATGCATGATAATGTGTCAATAATAGACATGATTATGCAATTGATGTAGTGACCCCCACCACAGGCTTATTGTGCGTATTGTTTTAAATATATATATATATATATATATATATATATATATATATATATATATATATATATATATATATATATATATATGATATCATACTAAAAATGTGTCTGTGATAGAAATCCCCACAAGAAAAAGGAAAACTTAACTACTACTCAAATTAATTAAAAATCTATATATGAAAGCGAGAAACATATATATCATAGCTAATTAAGAAAATAATAACTTTTTTCTGAAATTTCCCAGGCTGCTCATGTATAAAAATATGTCAATATCATACAGTGCATACTATAATATAATACACACACATAAATACATGAGGAAAATATTATCAAAGCATGCGAGCCAAAACACACTACTAGCTGCCGAGCCATGTCCCCAAAATCTGACAGCTGCATCACTCCATCTCAGTCCCCAACTCATTGACCTACAAAGAGAAATGAAGGGAAATGGGGTGAGTGACAAAACACTTAGTAAGCATTTCTTATCTCTCACACAGACAGGTCATCGAGCACAAACAAATCTCAAACCTCAAATCTCACTATTTTCTACTTAACAAATTTTCTTAATTCATTATTTCTTATCTCTTATTTCTTTACTTTCTTTATTCTCTTATTTCTCTTACTTTCTTTCTTTACTTCTGAGGTTTCAACTGTTTTATTCTTTGTACTTTATTTTCATCTCATATGTTTCTCATGAATGTTGTATATCATATGATATGCATGCTCTGACGTTATGTAAATCTTATTAGTTATAAAACTTTGCCCCTCGGGCTTGATTCTCTAAAAACTCTTTCTTTTCTGAAATCTCTTTCTGATATAAAACTTTGATCTGAAGATCCTGTATATATACATATAGTATAACTGAAAATTGTACCAAAAAGTATTGTATCTGAAAATATCTCTGCTATGCTGGCCAGACTGATGAACACAGGGATTCGACACCTTGGCCGTGTGAGCTCAAACCTATGATAAAACTACTCGTGCACGACCATGTCCTATCTAGCGGACCATGGTTTCCCTCTCTAACAGGCGTGCGAACTCACAGGTGTCCCCTCGTATCTACCCCTAACTAATGTTTGAAACAATGTATATCTATACTTTTAAATTATACTCTTGGATCCTTAGATCCTTTTCTGAAAATATTTCATATAGCATGTCATACTTAATGCTTAATAATTATGCATGATATGTTGTTATATCGTGTTATTCTTATGTTTCTCAAGCTTAGAATTCACTTAGGGTTGTTTAGGTTTGCTTAATACATGCTTTAGAATCTTCTCTGCAATTTTCATAAGGCACACAAGCGTGTGTGAAGGCACACGGGACCGTGCTCAAGCCGTGCCCTTGATCATGCTAGTTTCTGAAAAATTACATGAAACTTTGGCTGGTCACACGGGCGTGTGGTGTAAATACACGGGTGTGCATAAGCTTGGCACACAAACATGTATTGTATTGCACGGGCATGTAACTGCCTCAACACCATCTCGTGTCTTGCCTACACAAGCGTATAGAATTGGGATTAGACACATGGGCATATGCACTCAGGTACACGGGCGTGTGTCTAGATTTTCATACACACACGGGTGCCATGCAAGGCCATGTGTCATGTAGAATTGAGGTCACATGGGCGTGTACCCTCGGATGTATGGGTGTATGCTCAACCCAGATTCTACAAATACATCTGGAAATCCAAAAATTCCCAATCAAACTCATTCAAATCTCAACCATTTCTCAATTAAATTTGCATACAACGTATTCTCATGCTCATAAACATTCTCATCTCATTCATTCATCATAAAAGCATGCCAAAATCATACATTTCTCATGGTTTCATGCCCAAGCAACATAACCATCAAACATGCCTCAATAATCACATAAATCATCATCCAAGTATCATATTATCATCAAATCATGCTAGAAAACATGCTCATCACACAACAACCATCCAAGAAGCTCAAAAATCAAAAAAGCATGTTGGAAACCTTAGTGAAAGAGGTAAAGAAATACTTACCTCTAGCCATCACATTTGGATCTCTCTCTCTTGAAGCTCTTGGATCTCTAACTGGAATAATGGCTCCTGGTTAGACGAATTCTTACCTAGGGTTCACTAGAAATGGAGAAAAGAAGAAGCTGAAGGAAAAACTGAGCAAAAATACGAGAAAAAGAAAATTATAACGTGTATCTCACCTGGCACACGGGTGTGTATCTGAGACACACAGGTGTGTGCCTCTCAAAAATCTGAAATCTCTTTCTCCTCGCATCATACATGAAATATTCTTCTCATAATATCCATGTACAAGCCACAAAAGGCTTTTAAAAGACTCTTCTATCCTCAAACCCTCTCAAAACCATTTTCTATATAGAAATCTCTCTTTTACCTTTAGTCTCAGAACCTAAAAGACAATTCTACCCCTGGGCAATTACAATCTCCCCCTCTAATAAAAAATTTCATCCTCGAAATTACCTAAACAACTCTGAAAACCTATCTCTCATCTTAGACTCAATCTCCTAGATGGCTTCCTCAACTCTCTAAATCCTCTACAACACCTTAACTAACAAGATCTCTCTATTCTTGAAGGTCTTCACTTTATAATCTAATATCTGAACAGATGTCTCCTGATAACTCAAATTATCTGTCAGCTCTAAATCCTCAATTTGAAGTACATGTGAAGAATCTCCCACATACTTTTTCAGTTGAGACATATGAAACCAAGAAAACTCTTCACTTCTCTAGTAGTCCTCAGCCTCGGCCAACTTAAAATCACCTCTATCTTACTTAGATCCACAGAAATACCTACTGTTGAAACCACGTGTCCAAGAAAGGATACACTGCTCTACCAAAACTCACACTTGTCAAACTTAGCATAAAGCTGTCTGTCTCTCAATCTCTGAAGAACAAACCTCAAATGCTCTACATGCTCCTCTACACTCCTCAAGTAGACCAAGATGTCATCGATAAATACAACAATGAATCTATCTAGACAGTCCTAGAAAACTCAGTTTATCAAATCCATAAATACTATAGGAGCATTGGTCAAACCAAAAGGCATCACCACAAACTTATAGTGGTCATACCTCGTCCTAAAAGTAGTCTTAGACACATTTCTTTCTACAACTCTGACCTGATGATACTTAGACCTCAAATCAATTTTAAAGAACACTACAGCTCCACTCAACTGGTCAAACAACTCATCTATCCGAGGTAACAAATACTTATTCTTAATTGTCACCTTGTTCAGCTCTCTACAGTCTATATACATCTTTAGTGACCCATTTTTGTTCTTCACAAACAATATCGGAGCGCCCTATGGTGAACAACTCGGTCTGATAAACCTCTTATCAATCAACTCTTGAAGCTACTTCTTCAATTCTTGAAGCTCTGTTGGGCCATTTGATACGAAATCTTAAAAATAGGAGTTGTACCGATAAGTAACTCAACCGAAAACTCTAACTCTAACTCTAACTCTCACTCTAGAGGTAATCTTGGCAAATCATTAAGAAAAACATCTGAAAACTTTCTAACTATAGGCACCTTATCGATACTTGACTCAACTACATCTCTATATACCACATTAGCCAAGTATCCTACACATCATTTACTCAACAATTTTCTCACCTGCAAATAAGAAATAAGCACTGTTTCCACTCTACCCTTACCAAAGGTGAACTAATCAGGGTCTAGTTGCAATCTAACCTTTTTCCTCTTACAGTCTATCTCTGCTCCATAATAGCTCAAGAAATCTATACCTAGGATCATGTCAAAATTAGTTAATTCCAACATGATCAAATCTATCCTCAAGGTCTTACCCATAATGATTACCTCCTGATCTATTAGTACTCGGTCTCTTACTATCACACCTCCATCAGGTAACTCAATACAAATACTCCTCTCTGCCACACTAGAGATCAACCATAATCTCTCTATCACTCCTCGAGAAACAAAACTATGTTTGACACCACAATCAATCAACATATATAAAAGAGTATCCAAGAAAGTCAACTAACATGCAACTGCGTGGGGAATCATCTCAACCTACTCTCTCCTTACTACGAAGACTCTAGCTCTACCTTCACCTCTCAGTGTACTGACACCTCCTCTCTAAGCACCACTACCTCTACCAACTGGACCTCTAAAACCTCGACTGGGACTTGCTCCACCAACTGATGGCCCAACTCTAGCTCCTCTAGTCTGACACTCAGAAACTCTGTGACCAAGCTAACAGTATCTTAAACATACATCTTGACCCGCAAGACACTCTCCTAGGTGACTCATGCCACACGTCCTATAAACTGAAAACTCTGCTCTTTGCCTTTATCTTTTTCCTTTAAATTGTTTCCTTGACTGCATAGGTTTCTTACCTCTGTTTTCGTCTTACTCAGACACTTTCTCTGCTAGCCTCGAAAAAAAACCCATCATCTGTAAATACACCTCAGATCTCAAAGCTCTTCCTAAGGCCTTATTGAATCTCTGGGGAGGTGAAGAACTAGTCATCAAATCTCTGACGATTACAGGGTGTAAACCATAAACAAACTTCTGAACTCTGATAGGCTTGGAACCCACTAATCCTGAAACAAATCTGGCTAATGTATTAAACCGAATTGCATAATCCTTAACTGAACTATTCTCCTGAGTTAACTCTATAAACTTTTGGGCTCTAACATGTACCATATTCGTACTACGGTACTCCTCCTCAAACATCCTCCTAAACTTTATCTAAGACAAGCTCTCAACATCCACTGATGTCCTCGTAAGGTTCCACCATACCCTCGCATTACCTCTTAACATAAACATAGCATACCAAATCCTTTCTTTGTCGGTCATAGTGAACAAACCCATCACACTCTCTACCGACTCTATCCACTCCTCAGTTACAGCTGAATCTCTAGAACTACTGAACTTAGAAGGCTGATGAGCATTGGGTAAACTGTAGATTAGATGTAACCTGTCTGAACCACTTGTACCCATAGTATTTGTCCCTGAACTTATATCTCTCTGAAGCCCAAACTCTGGCATCTGGTAGGGCTCTCTGATAGTCTCTGACATACCTTAATCTTTGTGATCATACTACTCTCTAACCGACCCTTTATGTTCTCTCTGTCTCTCTAGTTCAAAACCCTCGACTCTGGTTGTCGATTGAAAACCCTCTCTAATCATCTCTCTGAAAATGTCTCTTACATTCTCATGTCTAAAAGATACTCTAGAGTGTTGGGACCTCCTAAAATCACTAGTACTCATAGTTCTAACTGAAGCACTACTCTCTTCCTCTACGACTGGAGGTAAAGGGGCTTGGGCTCTTCTATCTAAAATAACACAACACAAGGGCAAACATTCAAAACATACAACATTCACATTATTATACTTATACTGAGAAGAAGCGAGCAACAACTGTTGGGACATACTGGTCTTGGCTCATGCAATCTCTTAGAAAATAATGCATTCAAAACTCATTTTCTTTAAAATATACCTTGAATTCTTTATGAATGACTCAAAGCATTGAAAACTCAAAATATTTCTCTGATACCAAAACCTGTAGTGATTCCTACCACAGGCTTATTGTGCGCAGCTGTTTTAAAATATATATATATATATATATATATATATATATATATATATATATCATACTAAAAATGCGCCTGTGACAGAAATCCCCACAAGAAAAAGGAAAATTAACTGCTACTCAAAATAATTTAAAACTTTGTATACGGAAGCGAGAAACATAGATATCATAGCTAATTAAGAAAATAATAGTTTTTTTCTGAAATTTCCCAGACTGCTCATGTATAAAAATATGTCAATATCATACAATGCATACCATAATATAATACACACACATAAATACATGAGGAAATTATCATCAAAGCATGCGAGCTAAAACACACTACCAGCCATCGAGTTAATTCCCTAAAATCTGACAACTACATCACTCTATCTCAGTCCCCAACTCACTGACTTGCAAAGAGAAAAGAAGGGAAATGGGGTGAGTGATAAAACACTCAGTAAGCATTACCTATCTCTCACACAGACAGGTCATTGACCATAAGCTGATCTCAAACGTCAAATCTCACTGTTTTCTGCTTAACAGTTTTCTTAATTCATTCTTTCTTATCTCTTATTTCTTTACTTTCTTTATTCTCTTATTTCTCTTACTTTCTTTCTTTACTTATGAGGTTTCATCTGTTTTATGCTTTGTACTTTGCTTTCATCTCATATGTTTCTCATGAATGTTGTACATGACATGATATGCATGCTCTGATGTCATGTAAATCTCATTAGTTATAAAACTTTACCCTTCAACCTTGATAATCTAAAAACTCTTTCTTTTTTGAAATTTCTTTCTGATATAAAACTCTGATTTGAAGATCTTGTATATATATATAGTATAACTGAAAATTATACCAAAAAGTACTGTATCTGAAAATATCTCTACTATGCTAGCCAGATTGATGAACATAGGGATTCGACACCTTGACCATATGAGCTTAAACCTATGATAAAACTACTCGTGCACGGTCATGCCCTCTCTAGCAGACCATGGTTTCCCTCTCTAGCGGGCATGCAAACTCACAGGTGTCTTATCGTATCTACCTCTAACTAATGTCTGAAACATTGTGTATCTATACTTTTAAATTATACTCTTAAATCCTTAAATCATTTTATGAAAATATTTCATGTGGCATGTTATGCTCAATGCCTAATAATCATGCATGATATATTGTTATATCGTGTTATTCTTATATTTCTCAAGCTTAGAATTCACTTAGGGTTGCTTAGGTTTGCTTAATACAAGCTTTAGAATCTTCTCTATAGTTTTCATAAAGCACACGAGCGTGCTATGCTGGGCACATGGGCTTGAGTGAAGACATACGGAACTGTACTCAAGTCGTGCCCTTGATCATGCTAGTTTATGAAAAATTACATGAAACTTTGGCTGGCCATATGGGCATGTGGTGTAAATACACGGGCGTGCATAAGTTTGGCACACAAGCGTGTATTACACTGCACGGGCGTGTAACTACCTCAACACCATCTTGTGTCTTACCTACACAAGTGTATAGAATTAGGATTAGACACACAAGCATGTGCACTCAGGTACACGGGCATGTGTTTGGATTTTCATATGTACACGGGTGCCACACAAGGCCGTATATCATATAGAATTGAGGCCACACGGGCATGTACCCTCGGGTGCATGGGTATGTGCTCAACCCAGATTCTACAGATATGTCTGAAAACCTAGAAAATCTCAATCAAACTTATTCAAATCTCAACCATTTCTCAATTAAACTTGTATACAACTTATTCTCATGCTCATAAACATTCTCATCTCATTCATTCATCTTAAAAGCATGCCAAAATCATACATTTCTCATGGTTTCATGCCCAAGCAACATAACCATCAAACATGCCTCAATAATCACATAAATCATCATCCAAGCATAATATTATCATCAAATCATGTTGGAAAACATGCTCATCACACAACAACCATTCAAAAGCTCAAAAATCAGAAAAGCATGCTGAAAATCTAAGTAAAAGAGGCAAAGAAATACTTACCTCTAGCCATCGCATTTGGATCTCTCTCTCTCGAAGCTCTTAGATCTCTAGCTGGAATAATGGCTGCTAGTTGGACGGATTCTTGCCTAAGGTTAGCTAGAAATGGATAAGAGAAGAAGTTGAAAGAAAAACTGAGCAAAAATATGGGAAAAAAAAACTTATAACGCGCATTGGCACACGGGTGTGTGTCCCTCAAAAATCTGAAATCTCTCTCTCTTCACGCCATACATGGAATATTCTTCCCATAATATCTATGTACAAGCCATAAAATGCTTCTAAAAGACTCTTCTATCCTCAAACCCTCTCAAAACCATTTTCTATTTGGAAATCTCTCTTTTACCTTTAGTCTCAGAGCCTAAAAGACAATTCTCCCCATGGGCTATAACAACTGAATTTTGGTCTTTGACTTGACATGATGAGGCTACACGAGAATGATTGGTTGCATTGGCCTTGAAATATGTAAACATGATCGTGCATTAATACAACATAGTCGTGTTAGACCTAAAAATTATTCTAGAAAAGTCATGCCCTAACATAGGTAATAAACATGACATTGTGTTTTTAATGAACGAGTTAAAATATAAGTATAAGTGGTTATGCTCAATAAACACACCGTTGTGTATTGTCAAAAACCTACAAAAAAAAAGTTTTGCCCTTTTAGGTCATAAACAAGATCATGTCAAGGCTAAATTAGCCTATTTAACATATTTTTATTATCATCAAAACATTAAGGATTTAACATAATGACTGAAGGAAACACAACCTTACACCCAAAACACACAACCTTACTCTCAGCAAAATTATTATAGGGTTATTTTTCTCAACCATTGATGGATCTATTTTGTCTCAAACAGCTTTTTTCCATTTCAAATAATCAAAAACTTATATAAAAGAGTTAGTTTGAAGTGGCAAAGGTCAGAGATTGTATTGACAACCAAACTTTCACTCTTGCTCTTTATGTTCTCACTCTAATCATCTCACAGAGCTTTGACTTGTATTATTTAAAAGAAACACTTGTAGTCAAGTTGTGTATCAACCTCGTAGAGGCATTAAATACTTGAAATCTTTATTTTCCCATGTTTTTAGCAAAATCTCGATTCAACTATTGTAAATGGCATAATTCTTGACAACTAGTGTATCTTGGAAAGATAATAAAACTCCAAATCAATTTGGTTAGAGAAGTAGACATAGAAGGCTCGTGGAAATAGCTTTAGACCACTTTAAAATTGGTTAAACAATCTTTTTCTCTCTATGCTCTTTACTTGCTTTACATTGGTGTATTGTGTTTGATATTTCCATACTGATCATATTATTGATTGTTAAGTGTTTATTTATTGGTTTCATATTAACTTAGTTCAAATTGTCCTTCATAGTTAAAAAATTTTAAAAACACTATTCAACCCTTCCCTTCTCTAGGATTATTTAGTCAAAAGAGGTTTTACAATCTTGAAGCCTTTGTAACCTTCAATAGTGCTAGAAGACCTTCATGCCCTTTAGTAAGGGTGCGATTTGAATCAAACTGGGTCAAGTTCAAAAGTTGGTTTAGTTTAATTATTTTGATTTGAATTTGTTTAGTTCAAATTTGAATCAAATTCAAATCTAAGAATTTGGTTCGTTTTTTAAGTAGAGTTAAACTCAAACTAGAAAAAGTTTAATTCGGTCTAGCTCATGGTCTAAGTAAATGATTCGATTTAATTTGAACTTAACTCGTGGCTAAATTTAAATTATGTTAAACAATTGTTGAAATGACATCGTTTTGCCCATTATTAGATAAATTGATGTTGTTTCATCAATGAGTCATAAATTCAAACTAAGAATATAAACTATGAATTCAAGTTATAAATTCAAACTAATATCAAACTAAACTTGAGTCAAATCTCTTTTCTTCGAACCAAACTCAAATCATACTTAACTTTCATTTAAACTAAACTCGAGCTAAAATGCGTTTAAACTCGATTTGATTTGAATCCACTTCTAGCCTCAAGCAACACTAGGGGGTCATTGGCAACAAGGAGGTCGATGCGATTATGTGGGAAAGATTAAATGTTTATGGTTTTAAGGGTATTTAAATAAAAATTTGTAATAATTTGGTAGAACAAGATAAGACCTAAGATTGGATTTTCAATCAAATTTGAAAAACAAAACTATAATAAAATTTAACAAAATGAGAGCTAAGATTGGATTTTCAATAAATCGGGAGAACAAGTTTTTTTACCACCTAAGGTTAAGATAAACATCTTTTTTCACCCTTTCAATTTAAAATGTTAAAATTTTCACTCATCATAAAGTTTTATTTGTGAAATTTGTTAACTAAGACATGACAATGGCTGAAGAGAGAGGCAATATCATTTTATAGAATTTGAATAAAATATGTCCCTTATGGATTCATTAAATGTTCTTTGACCCTTACCCTATACTAATTTTAGGGGTTAAAATTACAAAACTAAAATAAATTAAATTAAAAGGTCAACCACCACAAACTTAGCCAACTATCATTTTAGTCATAACACGCCCAATATAACATGATTTGATCGAAATAGTAAAATTCAACTATATCACATTTATTCCGATGTTTTTTAGTTTAAATTACATCAAGACAATATTATTCAAATCAAATCTAATCGAGTTACATCATTCTAAATATGATTTCGATCAGATCATACCATCTCAGATGTGATAGAGTAGAAATTGCATATAACAACATCATTCGAGCCATTTGGTATAGTATTGGTTAAATTTTTATTTTATTTTATTTTATTTGTTTCAATTGAAGTTAGGAATTTACGTGATAAGTTTTTAAGTTGGTAAAGAAAATGATTTTATTTATATTTTAAGGGTATAAGTGATAGTAAACCTATACTATAATATGTAAACCGATAAAAATACCTTTTAATTATAAAAGTTAATATTGCAATTTTTTGACAAGAGGTGAAAGATCTAATTTGTTATTCGAAATTTTAGAAAGTCAAATACCCATTTATTAACCAACTTTTTTTTTTTATTTTATTGATATTTTTATAAAATAATTAAAATATTCTTTACCAAAAAATAAATAGTATTAATATTAAAAAATTAATATAAATAATTTTAAAAAATAAACATTCTTTCAATCTCTGATGACAAAGACGACTGGTTAGATCTTTGATGGTCAGATCTGACCACTTGGTTAGGTTTTTTATGGTCGTAATTATTAGTGATGTCATTAGCAGTGACAGTTGTTTTTTAAATTTTTTTATTTTTATATTAATTTATATTAATATTTTAATATTATATTAAATAAAATTAATTTTACCACATATTATTCATCATTTTTTAAATTTTTTATTTAAAAAAGACAAGAATATTCATCTGACCATTAATATTTAACAGTTGATCATTGACTTTGATCAATAAATAAGTATTTAAGTTTTAAAAATTAAATGAGTAATTGTCATTTCGAAAAACGTTGGGTGGGAATAAGTGTTTTGGCCTTACATATATGCATTATAATTGAAGCCTCGGATAGGCTTTCCTATGCCCATGCATAATAGAGAATAATAGTTTGATGTGATCTATGGTGGAGCATTAACGGCGTTAATAAGGTTGAAAGATTTATTCCCATCCAATCTTCATTGAAATGATTAAATCCCCCCTTTTAAATTAAAAAAAAAAAATCAAAATTTCACTTATTTATTAAAATTGTTAGTAAATTATTACAAAGATAAAAATAATTTTAAATTAAATAATTAAATATTCTAAGTTTAATTTACATTAAAAATAATAAAAATTTTATTATTATAAAATATAAATAGAGTCTCATGATAAATAATTATATTAAACTATAATTTTTTTAAAATTTTAGAAGGTTTTTAAAATTTAACAAATGTTTGGGGTGTTTTCAAAATTTCTAAAATTTTAATATATCCCTCGATAATTTCAAAAAAGAAACAAGGTAGAAGGTGTAAATATCTCATTACAAACTATTGATGTTATAAATATTTTCAAAATATATAGGCGAATAAGATAATTTTTAAAATAGGATAGAAAAAGTATCTATTTACTCTTATAAGTTAAAAAAAATAATATTTATGTCCCAAATATATTTATATTATAATATTTGAATAAAATGGTATATGTTTTAAGTATAATATACTTTTTAAAAAATTTTAGGAGTTTTTAAATTTAAAAAAATTTAGGGTGTTTTTTGAGATTTTAAGAGAGTTTTTTAATTTAAAAAAAAATTGGGGTACAAATGTAATATTATAAACTATTAAAATTATAAAATATTTTTAAAATATATAAGTAGATATAATAATTTTTATAATAGGAAATAAAATTATACATTTATCTTTACTAAATTTAGAAAAATGACATTTATACCTTAAATGTATTTTATATAATACTTGTCTAAAATGATATAAATATCTTTTAATTTTTAATAGAAAGTTAAAATTTTAATTTCTTTTAAATTTAACAAATAAAATTTTTTCATTTTAACAAATATTGAATAAAAAATAGCTTTTACCTATTAATAATGATAATATGTGTATGAGGCACGTTATTACTATTTATCTTCCGTTTATTTTGGCTATTACTTTTAAGTTTATCTTGAAAAAACAGTATTATCATATTTTTAGGCCGTGATTGACAAGTAACATAAACTTTTGACAAGTATGTCATCCAAGTCTCGATTTTTCTTTCAAGACTTATTTTTGAAAATTTTTACTTATATTTCTTTCAAGTAATTTTATTTTCAGTCATTGACATTTTGTAACAAAAAATAAATTTTAATAAAATTAAAATATTTGTTTTTTGGAAAGATAATGAAAACAAGTACTTAAAATTTTAATAGCTTTATACGGGCTCAACGACTGCGGCCCAAATGGGTTCGAATTCAGATATGTTCAACGGTATAGATCGAGAGGTAGAGATCAACGGCTGTGATGTTTGACTTGGGGAAAACGAAAGCAATAGCCTGAAGAAAAAAGAAAATTAATTATGAATAAACACAAAAACAAAATCTTGTAAAGTACCTTCAAGACTCGAATAAAGTGCGAGAGAATGGTACTGTGGGAGATCACTTTGGCGACTGCCTATTTCTTGGGGCTTAAACGGACTCACAGGCTCGTTTTGAAGATTCAGCGCCGCATTATAAGCCACAAGCATCCTAAAATACGCCAATTTGTTCAGAGGTATAGGTTTTTTTTTTTTTTTTTCTGATTTTTTCATGATTTCTTGGACTTTGGTTCTGTTATGGGTTTTTTGTTTGTGGTTTTTTTTTTTTTTTTTTTGTTATTGATCTGTGCGAAATTTTGGATTTTGGTTTTGCAGTAATGGTAAATAAGTATTATTTAGGAGTGAAGTTAGTGAGCTGCTACTTGCATGAACTTTTTCTTCTCTTTTTAAAATTTTCATATATGGGAATTGAAACATGATACTTTTGATGATGGATGACATGAAAGTAAGTTTGCCCTTATCCCAAATGAATGCCCTCGTTTTTCATAGATTGGGAGGTTTTAAATTAGTATTTCTATCTATTGGTTAGCATGTTTGGTAGCTTTTGTGATAAGAGAGGCGTGAGATTTGTTGCTAGTGCAAAAGAATAGTAGAGCCTGTGATTTTGAATGGGAAACGAAACATGATGGTGATTATAACAATGTTGAGAAGCTACCTCTGGCTTTTGAATTCATAAGGTTAAAGTGGAGGTTAGTGGGTTGTTAGCTGGGCTTAGGCTTACTTAAGGCACAGCCGTCAATTTTAAAGATATCCAAGATAGGTTGAGTTAATTAGGAACAAGTGGATTAAGAAGACTTAATTATGATATAACTTAAAGGAGGCTCGCAACGTGAAGTATTCTAGTCATACTGTATTGGAGTGGCATGCTGTTAAAGAATCTATTGAAATAAGATTTTTCTTAATAATGATTGTTTTCATGTATGAAGTATAGTCAGGCTTCTTTGAAAGAGAGTTTTATTTGAATCTGATAATGATATCATTTTTGCTTTTTGTTTTGCTGTGATGAGCTTAAATATTGATTGGCCAGATGTTATGGTGTGTGCTTTTCATGTAAGATGTTTGAGCTTGAGTTTGTTGGGAGTTTTTAATGGGGCTTTGAGTTTATCTAGTTGCTTTTAGACATACATTCATTGAAAGATCAGAATTTATTTATGTGAAGGCTTCTTTTTTGGTTCATATGCACGCATTGCTACCTAGATATGGTCGCTTAGGACTTATAATTAGATATTTAAGTTTAGATTTTTTACACTGTATATGACTGGCACTTATATTAACTTTGCAATAATAACTAACCAAGCATATTTTTGACATCCAAGTCAAATATATATAATTTTTATGATGTTCTTTTTCTAAATTAGTGGAAGCATTTTGAGGCATTCAACTTTATGAAATAATTTGGCTTGAATTTTGTAGGAATAAAAAATCTGGACGACCCAAACCCTTGGCTATTTTCAGCATGATAAAACTTTGCATTCCTTATGGTGGATAACCCATTGGATTCTTGTTCTTCTACTACCATACTGTGTTGCTTACCTGTTAGGAATTATACATTTTCTTGGAATGACATAAAAAAAAAAAAAAAAAAAATTCTTGTACTTAAAAAAAAAAAAAAAAAACTAATGTTTTACTGCCACCGGTTCGGAAGTGCAGCTATTATTGCTACTTGGACTGACTTGTTTCTTTTTTCTTCCTTTTTCAATAGACGAACACGTGCTGTATTTGATGTTGCACTCAAGTTTCACCAGAAGATACAGGAGAGGGAAATAGAAGTTGGTCGAAATCTTGGTAATGGGATTCTGCGATGGCTTGACCGATTGAAGCCTTCTGCTCAAATCTGTGGTGCATCAGAGAAACCCATAAAAGGTTCTGGTCCAATCATGAACTTGACCAACCAAGCAATAAAATCTTCCAAGCCAAAAACTCATGGGATCAGTACATCTAGAAACCAGGATTCATACAGGCAATTATGTACCTCATTAATACGTTTACGACCTAAACCCTTCCCTTCAATTGCAACAATGTTGCCACTGCCGAGGATGGCTGGGACCATAACACAGTATAGGCATCTCTACAACAGTGGGCCTGATTTGTCGAGGTTGAACTACAAAAGAGATGGGTTTGATGGAATTATTCGGAAGGATATAATGCAGTGGATGCTGCAAAAGTAAAGTTAGAAAGTTCATATTTGTTTGTTTTTTTGGACCTCAATTTTGACATTCATCCAAGGTAGGTTTGGTTTGATGCTGTATCATCAAAAGTCTGTTTGCTATGGAAATTAATAAATCAAAGGCTTGAGCCTTTTTGTTCTGGTCTGGGGCGCGCATGGATCATAAATGAAGTTTCCCTTTGATTTTTTGTCTTCTAATTTTTTACACAACCCCCGTTTCTAAGAAGATTCAGGTGCTTGTGATCTCAAATTAGTTATTAATATATTGTTTTCTAGTTATGGTTGTCAATCCTGTAATGCTGTAAATACAGCGGACCTGAATTCAAACCGGGTCTATTTTGGCAGATGATTGGGCCGACATACCTAATTTTATGCTTTCAAATCTCATAAGCATCATATACATTTTATGTTAATTATGTTTACTTCCTCATCTCGTTGCACATCAAGAAATTACGACCATATTTCTTTTAATATAAAAGAAAATTCTGAAAGAGTAAAAGTACAAAGCTTTTGTTGCATATGTTTTTAACCATCTAAAAGCTCATGGGGTTGAGCTCCAAAAATACAAATAAATGAGATAAGGTCTTGCTTGATGAAGCATCATCAAAACTCTTTTCAAACCCCATTTGTCAGTTATTTTTTTAATATAATTAAATTCTTAAGTTGAAATCAATTTAAGTTTATGAAGTTTCTGGAGGAAATAATTAATCAATGGGGACAAACTACAAAGGACAAAGAGTTTTGGACGGATAATTTTGGGATAATCGTTTTTCAAACGAAGCTTTCCAAAGAATTTTGATTGAACTAAAATGACATCACTAATTGAATAGTGGAAGAAGAGGCCTGCCATGAAGCCCAAATCAGCCTACTAACTCACAGGCCCAACTTCTAAAACAAAAACTATAGCAAAGAAAACCAGAGACATAGATGAGAGCATCCCAGGATCGAGATTCTAGAGATTGAAAGGTGAGAAACAGAAACCCGGTGACTGTTATTTGGATTCTCGCTTGAGAATTGAGGTAATCTCATCACCTTTCTGAATGAATTTTGTTTTTATATGGAAACCAAGACGATTTATGTAGCGTTGAGTTGCTGAGATTGAAATTTATTCGAGATCGTGACTGTAATATAGTTTCAAGATGATTAACATATTCGTGTTTTGAATTTTAATTAGAATGGGAAATTTCTAAAAATGCATCTGGCTTGCAGCGTGTAATTTATTTGGATTTTTTCATAATAATATTTTTATTTTAGTCGCTTAGGTTTCAGTAATGGAATTGATTTGAAGTTGTTGAATTGTGTAGATGGATTCGAGAAGTTATAATCCCTGGACATCACAGGGTGTAGTTAGCTTAGCGTTTTTGACGTTAGCTGCAAAACTGTATGGGGATTTTTTTTAATTTTGGGATTCGTATAGGTTTGAGGATTCTTAGTTTTGGACTTCGTTGGATGTTGGTTTTTAGAGACTTTTTTAAATTGTATTGATATCTGGAAATATGATTTTTTTTTTTTTTTTAAATTAAATTTAAGAGACCTTGCTGAATCGTATTGACATGGAAATATGCTAAAATTTAGTTATTTCAAGGCCTTCTATGTTGTAATTGATTTATAAGTTACAATAGAGAAAGAGGAGGTTCCAGAAGTGTGTTAGGACTGGAAAAGAGCTTGGAGGGGAAGATGTTCTTGGCTCTCTCCAACTGAACTTTCTATCAGTTAAGCTAAAACTTTCAGTGTTAGTCTGGACAATGTTGTCAAACGATTTTCATTCTGAAATTATTTGCTCGATATGTTCATTTGAATCAGTCTGAATGTGATCCATGGTATGATCTGAAGTTTCTCTTTACAGAATTTTAAAGCTGTGACGTCAGAATGGAACTAGCAGATCGAGCCATTGGGTTTTTATTATCTTTTATCAGCTTATCCATATTCACTTATTATACTTTTTGGGTCATCATCCTGGTTAGTATCCATATTTTCCCTGAAAAATCTAACATTTGTTTTTCGAAAAATTTGCATAAAGCTATTGCTAATTTTACGTGCTTCTTATTTTCAGCCATTCGTAGACAGTGATCACTTCGTACACCAATATTTCCTCCCCCAAGAGTATGCCATACTGATACCGGTATTTGCTGGAGTGGTGCTTCTCTGCTTCTTGTGCATATTTATTGGGCTTGTGACACTCAAATCCAAAAAGAAGGCGGCATGAAGCATTTACATTGCTGTTCTCATCTCTTCAAAAACACCGAAAATTCTTATTTTCTTTCTCATACTTGGTGCTATATTTTATTTGGATTGGACTTCTAGAAATGAAAGCAGCTTACAAGATTTATGTTCCATTTTCACTGCTAATGTTGACTTTGAAAATGTAGCCTCTTTTGTCAAAATCCTTTCCTTTTTGTTCTATTTATACTTTTTCTGAGAAGCTTTTAATATACAATTGTGGCACAGAATTTCAATGGAAAATAAATTCAATCTGCTACATGCATGAGTACTTTGTATAAAGATGATAGAGTCTTTTTGTTTTACGTCTTCAAATTTCCCATCCCGAGGCACTCCTGTTCTAGAGAATGAGGCTCTTGGATAAGGTTAGGGTGCCACAAAACCAAAGCATAAAAATGGGACAGGAGGGTGAACGATTTAGATTTTATAAGGTTAAGGCACCAAGTGAATTTATGTGTTTGTAAATTGTTGTTCAAAGTCCAAGACACAGTTTTTCCAAGATTGAAAAGTGGAGGAGTGGAGAAGGAATTTGAACATCAAGACCTAAAGTGATTGGAAATTAGAGCCGCTTTGAACGAAACTGATGATTATGAACCTATAATGGGTCTTTTCAAGACTGACCCACCTGAGTTTGTGCCGAATGGGCAGTTTTACTGCGGTAAAAACTCCTCAATCATGAGACCAAGTCCAAGGTATGATAGGATCATATGATGGCTCAAAAACAACAGATACTTTGGAGTTAATTCCACATCGGATCAATCATGAGTTATACAATATATTCTTGAATCAGCCAATTCAACTGATCTTACTCGCTTCCCTTCATTTGCATCAAGATAATCATCTTCAGTTCTAAACAGACCACAACACTCACGCAACTATTTGTAACTAGTAACAAGTAATCAATGCATCAACCAAAAAGAGAAGCCAAATCCAAACCAAAACAGACATATTCTTACGCAAATGTATCAAGGCCAAGAATTATCAAAAGCAGCCGAAGTAATCGCCTCTGAAAACTCCTGAAAATTTATCCTCCCATCCCCGTCAGTGTCCGCTTCCCTGATCATCCCCGTCAACTCTTCTGCTGTCAATGCATGCCCTAGTTTCGCCATCGAATGCGCCAACTCCGCTGCAGTGATGAACCCATTTCCATCTCTATCAAACATCCTAAAAAGCTGCCTTAACTGCTTCTCACTGTAGGGAGACTGCCCGGAGAGTAGATCCGGAGCCACCAGGGCGACGAACTCTGAGAACTCGATTAGCCCGTTGCTGTTAGTGTCAGCCTTTTGAATTAGGGTTTCCAGCTGATCAGAGCTCGGTTTTAACCCTAAGGATCGGAGGAGTGAGCCCAGCTCAAGCTGCGTTAGGCTTCCGTCGTTATTTCGATCAAAAGAACGAAAGATCTCTCGAAGCTGCGCAATTTGCTCATCATCCAGCTTGTTGCTCATATTAACAACTATCTCTATATGATGATAAAAAATCAACAGTGTAAATCTCCTAATAAAAACATTGAAAAAGGAAGGAAATAAAATTCAGGATTTGGATCATACCCTAATTCTCTTTGTCTCTCTCTGAATTCAGTATTTGGAAACGTGATGTTGTGTTATAAAAAGAGATGAACCTTTCTAGCGGGGAGAAAGAAGTTGAAGGATCCGAAAAAGGACTGGGAAATCGTTCTTCCTTCCTCCACTTTTGATGGATCCTCCCTCCGAATTAACATGCAGAAAATTGACTTGAATGACGATTGATGATGACCCTTATATCGGATCCGATAAAAAGAAATCCATTTAATAATGTAATCTCAGGGGGTGCTTTCTGGGTAAATAATTAAATTATCAATCTAGTTTCTAGCAACTCATTTAACACGAAACCAACCATCTGAAATAATATACCATATTTGACTCTACACAAGTTAAATGCTACTTTACACTTTAAGAGATTAAACCATATTTTATCCACAAGGGATTTCACATATTTTTTTAGTAAAAAGTTATAGACTTAATGTAATAGTCCAGGGGTAGAATTATCTTTTAAACTCTGAAATCAATGGTGAAAGAGAGATTTTCAGATAAAAAATAGAATTAAGAGGGTTCAAAAGTAGAAAAGTCATTTAAAGGCCTTTTGTGGCTTATACATGAATTTTCTGAGAATAATATCTTATGTATGGTGTGAAAGGAGAGAGAATTGAGATTTTTTTTTACACACATGACCGTGTGCCTTGCACACATGCCCGTGTATCAAGTGAGAAGTGTCATACATGTTTCATTTTCTTATTTCTCTGCCTAGCATTTTTCCTTCATCTCTTTCTCTTCTCCATTTCCAGCGAACCCTAGGCAAAAAATCGTCCAACCAGCAACTATTAATCAAGTTAGAGATCTAGGAGCTTTTAGAGAGAAAGATCCGGATGCAATAGCGAGAGGTAAGTATTTCCTTACCTCTTTCATTCAGGTTAAAGCATGTTTTCCTGATTTGAGATTCCTTCAAATGGTTGTTGTGTATTGAGCATGTATTCTAGCATGATTTGACGATGAAATAATGTTTTGGATGATGATTCATGAGCTTGTTTTGAGATTATGATGAAATATTTGATGTTTATGTGCTTGGGTATGAATTTATGAAAAATGTGTGATTTTTAGTATGCTGTATGTTGAATAAATGGGATGAGAATGTTTATTGGTTGATGTATTTGCTGTATAAGCATTTGATTGAGATATGGTTGTGTTTTGTGGAGATTTGAGTAGGATTTTCTAGGTTTTCAAATGTATTTTACAAAATATGAGTTAAGCACACAACTGTATACCTGAGGATATATGTCCTTGTGGCCTCTTTTCTGCATGAACACGGTCTTGCATAGCACCCATGTGCGTATGAAAACTCAGACACACGCTTTTGTAGTCGATGCACACACTCTTGTGCATAATCTTAATTTCACACGCTCGTGTAAGTAGGACACAAGAGTGTTGTTTAGGCAGCTACCCGCCCGTGTAGTACGAGACACGACATCGTGCCTTAGATGTACACCCGTGTGTCCGCACCACACATTTGTGCAACCAGCATGATTTCTAGATTTAATTCTAGAAACTAGTACGACTAAAGACACAACTTGATCACAGTCCCATGTGTCTTCAAACACGCCTATGTGTCAAACATAACATGCCCGTGTGCTTTAAGAAAGAATAAAAATAGTCCCAAAGCACATCTAAAGTAGAGTTGAGAGATCCAAACCATTTCTAAGCACAGAAAACTTAAGAATAACAAGATATAATAGTATATCATGCATGATTATCAAAGCATTAAGTACGACATGTCATATCAAATATTTTCAGAAAAAACAGATCTAAGGATCCAAAAGCATATTTTAAAAGTATAGATATACGATGTTCTAAACATCAGTTAGGGGTGGATACAAGGGAGCACATATAAGTTTACACGTTTGCTAAAGAGAAAAACTAACGTCCGTTAGAAAGGACATGACCTTTGACCAAACTCATTAGAGAGAGTGCTAGTCATGCACAAGTAGTTTTATTATAGGATTGAGCTCACATGGTTAAGGTGTCGAATCTCTGTATTCATCAGTCTAACCAGTATAGTAGATATTTTCAGATATAGTACTTTATAATACAGATTTCAGTTATACTATATGTATATATTCAGGATCTTTGGATCAAAGTTTTAATATTAGAAAGAGTTTTCAGAAAAAAATCAAGCTCAAGGGCAAGTTTTATTACCAATCAGCATCTACATGACATCAGAGCATCATATCATATCATGTACAGTATTCATAAAAAATAAGACAAAGAATGACAAAAGCACTTCTGAAATCAGACGAAATAAGACAATAAATAAGTAAAGAAATAAGAAATAAGAAATGAGAAATAAAGAAATGAGAAATTTAGTAAAGAATAATATGAAAAGATATGAAATCCGCTTGAGCTTGAACCTGCAAGTGTTAGATATAAGAAATGTTTGCTGAATGATTTTGTCACTCACCTTTTTCCCTTCTTTTCTTTTTTCAGGTTAGTGAGTAGGGGATTGCGCAAGAGTGATGCAACTATCAAATATTGGGGACATAGCTTAGCAACAGATAACATGTTTTGGCTCGCATGCTTTTTACATAGTTCTCATGTATATGTGTGTGAATTATACTTTAGTATGTACTGTATGGATAGTATACTTTATACATGAGTAGCCTATGAAGTTTGAATGCATGCACAATTTCATTTGATGATTTTTATTAATATGGAAAGTGCAACAGCCCGAGGTTAGAATGGTCTTTTTAAGGCCTTGAGTCGGGGTTAGAAGAGAGGTTTCTCCGTTAGAAATCGGTTCCAGTGAGATAGGAGGGTAGAATGTTCCTTTATTGGTTTTATATGCAGCTTGTGGAAGGAGCACGACCGTGCGTTCTTATGTGCACACCCGTGTATGCTTTTCTCACCATGCACGCCTATGTGTCTTGTATGTACGCCCGTGCATGCTTGCTGGTATATAAACCAATGTTTTCCTCCGCCCGTTTCAGTCAGCTTTTCTCTTTTCTTTTCTCTCCAGGAAACCCTAGCTTTTTTAGGGAGAGATTAGCCAGCTTTAGCAACTATTCTAGCCAAGATTCAGCCTAGGATAAAGAGATAAAAGATCTTAGCAGCTCCAGGTAAGTATTTCCTTACTTTTTCCCCTTTTTCCTTAGGTGTGCATTTCCTTAGTTGGATGTTTTCGGTGATTAATGCATGTTTTTAGCTTATTAGCATTGTATGTTGCATGCTAGTATGTTTAATTAGAAATGTAGTGAGTTTGGGTTGAGTTTTGGTGGTGATCTTGCTGATTTCAATCGTGGGTGTCGAAATGGGGCTGGATGCATGCCCGTGCATTCGTGCTCGCACGCTCGTGCATTCTGGTTTGGAGCAAGGTCACAGTCGTGTATGCGAGCATGCATGACCAGCTTTTGAGAGTGGTCACACTTGTGCGCCCAAGCGTCACGGTCGTGTGTTAGCCTAGAGTGAGTTTTTAGCCAGAATTTTCAGAAGCTTACACGATTAGGTTGCACGCCCGACACATGACCCGTGCATCTGCATGCATGCCCGTGCGTCCGATAGTGCACGCCCGTGCGCCTTAGCAGAAATGAGAAAATGAGAAGAAAAATGAGAAGAAAATGAGAAAAAGAAAAGAGAAATAAGCAGAAATAAAAGAATTAAGCAGAATTTCAATAACAAGAAAAGAAAGAAAAGAGATCAAGAACAAGAAACTCATCACCAAACTGAAGTAGCATAATCTAGTGATAGGTTACGATCAGAAAACAAAAATAAAGACAGAACTCAGAAACAGAAATAGAAACAGAAAACAGAAACAGAAAGCAGAAAACAGAAAGAGAAAGAAAACAGAAAACAGAAAGAGAAAGAAAACAGAAAACAGAAAACAGAAAACAGAAAGAACAGAAATAGAAAATAGAACAGAAAGAAAAGAGAATTTAAAAGATAACATGCATGAATAACATCATTTAGCATGGCATGTTAAACAGTGTTTTCAGAAAAAGGGATCGAGTGATCTATTTGTATTAGTTTTCAACATTCAGGGCTCGATATCCGAGTCAGTGAGATTTCAGCTTTCTGACTTCGGTCATATTGGTTAGATTTCAGCTTACTGGTCTGAAGACTGGTATGGTAGGATATTTCAACTTACTGGCGTTTCACTGGTATGGTTTAACCCACTTGGCCAGGATGTCGAATCTCTGTTTTCATCAGTCTGATCAGCATAGCAGGTATCTTCGGATACAGAGATTTTAGAAACAGTTTTCAGAAATAGTTTTCAAAAACAATTTTTAGAAGTAGTTTTCAGAAACAGTTTTCAGAAATAGTTTTCAGAAATAGTTTTCAGAAATATGTTTTCAGTAAACAGGCCTAAGGGTAAATAGCATGATTTCAGCATACCATAGTACATAGTATATGGCATGACAGAGCATAAAACAGTAAGAACAGAATCATGTCAGAATATAAATAAAAGAAAGATAAAGTTGCACGATATACGTCAGAAATAAAGAAATAAAAGAATTCAGCTAATCCTATCAGAACACAGAATTAATAAGAAAAGCAGAGGATTAGAAGAAGCTATTAGGCTATCAAGGGCTTAGTTAAGTTCGTCTGGATAACAGTTAGTCAGTAGCAGCTTAGTTTAGAGCCTACCCGAGGGTAGAGGTAGGAGATGTTTACTGAGTGACTTGTCACTCATCCCCCGTGGGTTCCTGTTTTGCAGGTTGGTGTTCGGGGAGCTGAGCTTGGTGCACGAGAGATGGCTGGTGTGTGGGATATGGCTTGAGCGGGTTTTCACCCGAGTTTTCAGATATATGTATGTATATATGTTCAGTTTCAGCAGATAGCATGTTAATGGCTCGCATGCTTTAGATTGCTCATGCATTCGGATGTACAGTATCTTTTATGTTTCAGATATTATTATTATTTTATAAACACAAGTTTTATTTCAGGATACTGTACAATGGGATTTAGTGTTCCATCACAGATTTAGCATATTTTCAGTTAGCAGTATGAGTAATACCCACTGCTATATATTAGAAATATATATATATATATATATATATATATACATTTATGTAAAAAAAAAAAAAAAAATAGTCTATAGTAATATATGTGCGGGGTGTTCGAGAAAGTTGTTTTATTTTGCATTCAGATTTGATTTCTTTAAAGTTTAAAGTTTTAGCATATATTTTATTATAGGGATCTCCATTATAGGCATGTTTTTGAATAATAATAATATATATATATATATATATATATATATATATATGTATACAGTTGCACACAATAGGTCTGTAGCGGTGGTCACTACACTAAATCCTAGCTAAGGTTTTTTTAAGGTATAAAGTTTCACCATTTAATTTTTAAATGATCAAACAATTAGTATGAAAATCAGTAATTAAATTTAAAAATTAATTGGTAAAAGTTGTTAAACATAAGGTTGTGTTATAGAATAACAAAATTTAAAATAATAAAAAAACAATAAAATAAATTTTATAAAAATAATATTAAAATAATAAAATAAATTTTTAAAATTAATAAAATATATAAAAAATCTAATATTAAAATTTTGAAAAAAGGTTGCATCTACAGAAAACCAAACCAAGTGACTAAAAAATGTCACCTAGTTCAGTTTGACTGAAAATGATCGAAAATTGCTAGTTTTATTCTCAGTATCCGTTTCTAGCTATCATTGATAACGTAGACAACCAGACTTAACTATTTCCATAAAAATAAGAAATCAAATCTAGTTACCTCTACTAAATGAGACAACAACCAACTTAGTTTGATTTTTTAGAATCACCATCACCACCAACGACACTATCAATGGCGGTGATCCATTTTTTTAAGAAATTTTCTAATTGTATATTTTTATTAAATTTTAAATTTTATTTTATTATTATTTTATATTATTATTATAATTTTTTATTTTTTATTTGGTTGAAGGTATTTTAGTCATATTATAAAAAAAAAATATATTGATAAAGTTAGATAAAAAAATTTCATAGATAAGTGTTTGATTTTTTAAAATTTAAAAAATGGGACTATATCATTTAGAAAACCTTGGGTGGGATTAAGTGGTTTGGCCTTAGTAAAAAAGTATATGAAAGCATCTATAAAGATTTTTTTCTTTTTTTGTATTTTTAATGCATATTTATATTCATATTTCATTTATTAGTCATGGTAAACAAAATGAAATGTAGGATGAAATTCTTCTAAACCTTGAATCATGAACCATAACATGTAACTCATAAGCCCAAAATCACGAATTATTAATCGTAAGTCATAAAACTAAACTTTAAGCCCTACACATTAAACCATAAATCATAAACTAAAAATTATAAACTATAGAAAACAATGAACTAAAGCGTAAATCGAAAGCCATTAACCTTAAATTCAAAACTTTAAAACTATAAACTATAAATTTTAAATTGTAAGTCGTAAACTTTAAACAAAAAATCATAAACTATTAATCCCTAATTATAAACTGTAAACACTAAACTCTAACATTAAACTATTAACATAAACCATAAACTCTAAACATAAAAACCCTAAATAAAAAATTGTAAATCATAAATCCAAATCCTACTTATAAATTATAAACTATAAACACCACATTTTGTAGCTTAAACTTTAACTTTAAATTATAAATGATAAACCATAAATTTTAAAACCCAAAATTTAAACTAAAAATTGTGATCAATCAAACTAAACTTTGAACCTCTAATCATAAATTTTGAATTATAAAATATCAAATAAACCCCTAAAAAGGCTTACCAAAAATTTATATTTCGTGAAAATTCATAATGCAGTCCTTCTTAAATCAATTTTTTATTAATTATTAAAGCAATATTTCTCATTATAAACATAACATTTATCCACCAAAATTTTGAAATTCATATTTTCAATGTAAAACACAGTTTTAAATAAGAAAAATATAAAAAATCAATAGTAAACTCCTAAGGTACTTCTATTTAAGACTTTATACTAAGTCTAACCATATTTATAATAAGTCATTTATTTGATTTACGAATTGAATATGGTTATGATAGTTACAAAATCATTTTTATATACAAGTATAAAATGGTGCGGCCTTATTCTGACAACTATATTTGTAAAATTTTTAGAAGATTTGACTCAAATCAGATTCACCCATTATTTAGCTTTCTTTGTCTTAATGATGAACACGTCGTGCATGGATTGATGAATATTTCTCTGAAAATCGACACCCTTGACAAAACGAAAACATTTTAGATTATTAAAAGAATAAAAAAAAATTTTAAATTTAATTAATTGCAAAAGATTTCATAGATGCAGGAGGTGGTGGGAATTCCGTGATCGGGGTGCACGTTTTTTTTTTTGTTTTTTCTTTCTGGATCATAGAGACTTCGTCAACGGTCTAAGGCTTAAACCAGGTAGGTTCACTTCTTGTCAGATAACACGTGGCAGTTGCAAATGAACCACTTAAAATTTGACGTTTCGGCCAATTCATGTCCCAACAATTGGGTTATCCGAAACGGTGCGGAGAATGATGTGGTTGGCATATTCACTAGCAAATGGCGAGGACGGTGGTTTTCAGGTGCCGTCTATTTGTCTTACTTTTTTGGCCCTAATTTTTTTTTAAAATTTTTGGGTTGTTATTTATCAACTTTATTTTTTTTTAATTTTTTTGTTATTATCAATGAAGTCTAGCGAATTAGAGGAGTCCACTGCACCTAAACCAAAATGCCTAGAGGTGATTTGTCATTGTCAACACCATGGACATGTGGAAGACTTGAGAGTAGAACTGAAAGGATCCAATTCAATGTACCGTAATTTACTCCATAAAATGCGTTTTAGGAGTTGAAGTCCAACTTCCAGCAAGACAAGAGAAGAGAAGGCTCAGAGTAGTGGAAAATTCAAATCATGATGAAGGAGAGTGTGGTCTTGGTGGATCCAAATAACAATGTGCTAGTTCTATCAAACGAAGATGTTTGTGTGATATATATCCCCTGGATTTGGTGCAAATTAAGAGAGGTGAAACTGCCACAAATTTGGGCTCAGTTTTGTGTTGTCCTTCTGTTTTCATGCTTGTTGCTATTTTTACTTTTGGCTGTTTCATACTAAATGAAAATGATACTACGACATAGCTGATTACACTGAATCACTTGGAAAGTTATTTATAATAAAGTTCATTAAGCCGGTTAAATTTCCTGTACTATTCCTATTCTGGGTTGACATCTAAAGTATATCTCGCTGCAGCAATCAGGCTCAAGTTGACAAATTAGTCATATCTTGGTGTTACGTGAACGATAATGGCGAGCTCTCGCTGCCTCTGATTGGTGGTGGAATGACTGAAGAAATATCCTGGTAAATTAGTTATGCCTGTAATTGATTCCTAATGCAACTTATATATGAGAGTTGACAGCCACTGCCAGCTGCACATGCCACTCCACTATTTGAAAAGCAGAGAAATATGTATAAGAAATGTGCATACATCCAAGAGATGACCATTTATTCCTTCTGGCCAAACAGACATCCCAATTTCAAAATCTTATACAATATTAATAGTTTATAACCAGTCAACAACTCAACGCTTTGATTTCTATCAAATTCCAAACAGAACATAGATAATCTCCTTTCAGAAAATCATATGGCCACCTTAAGATCAACTTGCACTTGAATGATAATCAAAAGAAGCTTCTACTTTCTACAACTACATCTACCACAAAGGGCTTCAAAATTTTCGTTCTTCCATTAGGTTCTCAGCAGCCAAGCAGAACACTATTCAAATGGCTGAGGTACAGAATGACAAGAATAAATTCCCTCTGTCATGTATGTAATAAGTGATGAAACCATAAAAGATACGCTGGAGAATACAGGTATGCAATAATGTATAACACAGCGGCATGTACCTCTTTTCTAGTCAAGTAGAGGACTTCCTTCTTTAACTAGCACAAAAAGACCACCATCCCCTCTTGAGATTCGAAGGTCATCATCAAGGTATGTAGTAATAAGCCAGGACTTGGTTCGTTCACCAGGAATAGGTACCTTTAGAGGTGGCTGACCAGAAATTGCTCTAGCAATATTTGCTACGACCTCCTGTAGTGGAGAGAGAGATTGCTGCACAGGCAACAAATTGATATTCTGCCCAAAAATATTCACACTTTCTGGAAGAGAAACAGTTGACTTTATCTCTGGAGGTTGGAAGGTACCTTCCTTAAATTGAATCTGAACATAGTTAGAAAGGATTTATAAGATATGGTACTCATCTATTTACTATGCTGAAGTTCACAAAGACTTTGAGCAAGTTCTGTATAGCAACTAACATTTCTCAATATAAATTTATCAATTGCTGTCAACAATTCCTGTAATATCAGAGATCTTTTCTTCCTTCCTTTTATTATTTATTTAGTGACAATCATACTTCTATTTCATCAACTCTTTCAAATTCAGTTTTAAGTGGTTTTATCATTCACAATTTTTCTGGAGTTCAGCACAAAACCTTTTTTGGAAGCAGAAGTTCCAAAATCAATCCACAATTTATTGTAATACAATCACTTTAAAAAGGTATCTTCTTTACTCATTCATTTAACTTTCCACAACAAAAAAAGCTATTTTGGAATCAATTATATACTCAACTACTCAAGGTTTAAGGATTACTTGAATTCTAGAAGGGCTTCGAACTTCAAAGGATGCAGAAGCACTGAAGGAGAACGTCGCTAAAGGGCCGGACAATGTAGTCGAGTTCACAATGGAGAGGCTACTGGTGTCAATTGTTTGAGATATCTTTTCCACTTTCAACAAGGGTGTTGCACCTGCTGCCAGAAGTGGTAACAGCTCAGAAAATGCTGTGTACCTTGATCAGTTTGAAACCATAAGGCAAAATTAGGGTAGTTGCAATCATTAAGTGTCAGCAACATTGAGACATAAAAGAAACAATATGCAACAGTATCAACAATTCTATCAAGGGCTTATTATTTTCTACTTAGGCATCCAAATCCAAACTGTGAGGAACATTTAATCATACAGCTTTGCAAGCAGCAGCACTTTTCAGTGAATATAATCCCTATTATTAATTTAACGCAATCTATGTCCAAATCAGAGAGAAATACTAGTGCAGGTTTTATCAGCATATATCCTAAAAAAATTGTTTCCTTCTGGCTTTCATAAAGTATCCACTATATATGAAAATTACTTTTCAAAATGACAAATTTTCATATGCTCCTCAATGAGTGGCTTAAATAAAAAAAGGTGGCAAATGCAAGTGGTTCAGAAATTAGCCAATCACTGACCTTGAGTTCAGAATTAAAGTCCAAACTACTGCAATCATTATTTTAAAGATCAACTCTCTTTTTCTCCTCATCATTGCTCAGAATCTACCCAACACAGATCTAACACCAATAACAGTGACAAATCATCCATATATGTGTTTGTTCAATGAATTCTTCACTGAAGCAATGAAACAAGGATGGAGAATAAAAAAGACTGGAAAGATTTGGAGCTTCAGATTTAGATTTTCAGGATGTCCCTTTATTCACAAGGCGAAGCATGTCGAAGTATCAATACTAGTTTGGCTTGTTTGAGATCTGTTAAGTGTGTTTAGGGGCCAGTTTAGCTAATTTAAAAGGTTCTTGGAGTCTATTTTAATGGATTAATATAATTAAAGAAAAAAAGATTGTTTTCAGCTTTTAGATAGAAATTTCTTCCAAAATATGTGGAAGGAACCAATTCTTTCGCCTCCTTGGTTCAATTTTTACTCACTGACATTATCCTAAGAAGGTGGCATTTTTCTCACTAAAAAGCATGCCTATACATTTTGCTTGCATTACTTGATGCACACCACTTAATTGTAGATAACTAAGATAGAAACCTAATCCCAGTTGAATGGCAACTTAGCTCAAGAAGCACTTTCTTTGATGGTCACTCATAGCAAGGAATAAACAGACAGAATGGTAGAATCTATTTAAGCCCTTTAGAAAGATAAATGGAATTATTTCCAATGATAAGGAAAGCTAAAAGAAATATTTTCCCCCTATATTGATTTGACACATAAATAAAACAATCAGAGTGCAGCACAAGTAAAAAAAAAAAAAAAAAAGAGAAGAAAACACATTTAAAAAGAATGATTTCACCTCTTTGTTAAAAACAAACGTTTACAAATACAATACAGAAAATAATGATTTAATATCTCACAGAAAATATAATTTTCACGATACCTCAAGGAATGTGGCCACTGAAAAACTAGCAAATTCAGGTAACAAGGCCTAAAAATTTCAAAATTTCTTTTGATGCTAACATTTATAGAATCAAGCTAATGATCGAATGAACTAAAATCAATTTGCTTCTATCTCTTTTCTTTCTTTTTGTTTAATTAAATTCCACAAATTCAAGATAAAACATGTACAACTAGATAAAGAGAAAGAGAAACTCACACCAAGACCCAGTTACCATCAAGAACCCCAGCAGCCTCCACGGGACTTGAAGTAGGGTTAAGCGCCTCCAACTGATTAACAAGCTCCAAAACCTCGGCCCGAACTTCCGCCCCAGCCCGAAACCCGAACTCCGTCCCATAAACCGTGTCCACCAAGCTCCTCTTCAAATCACCCAATTTGTTATCATCATCACCTTCCTCTATTACCTGTCCAGCGCTACCGTTACCCTGGTTTACATACTCCTCCCACTCGTCCTCGTTCGTGGGAGGGTCTGAATCCGGCAGATTGCTGGGTTCGGGCTCGGACTCGGGCTCGGTCTTTTCCCCCCATTCGTCTGTGATGGAAACTGGGGTTTCGGCGGGAGGTTCCGAATCAGGTTCTGGAGTTGGGTCGGGTTGGGAAGAGGAGCGAGAGATTAGAGGATGGAGAGTGAAGGTTTTGGTGGGGGTTTTAAGAGAGAATGAAAGAGAAGAAGGGATTTTAGAGGAAGATAAGAGGAGCGGTTTACAGTTTTTGGAGCAAGAGGAGGAGAAGAAAGATGCTGGCAAGCTGAAGAGCAGAGCCATTTCAAGTCAATCGATTGTTAATTCTGTTCGATTTTTCCTTCAGAGTCCGGCAAATTTCTGATCCGCATCATAAAAATAAAAAGATACATAAATATATAAATAAAATAAAATAAAAGGTGGGTAATTTGAGAAGGAAAACTGTTTTTTTTTTTTTTTTTTTTTGGATTTCATTTTCCAATTAAGTATGAGGTTTTTTATTTATGGGCATGGATTCAAGGTTAACAAATATCCACGACCATACATAGGAGAGATTCTGAATGCATTGCAAAAATAATTGTTCTTAATAATTATTACATTATTAATTAATTTGTTATTTCAACGATAAATATTTAAGTAATTTATGAAAATAACCCTATGGGTGTTGATATAAAAATTCTTCTGGAGTGTGTGTGAAATGACAAAATTTCTCTCAAAGTTTTAGAAATAATAGAATCTCCCCTTCCATTAAAATTTACATAGTAAAAAATTTATAAACATTACAAAAATTTATAATCTTAGAATCTTATCGATTATTTTAACACGAAAAGACATATTCCCACTCAAGTTTTGTTAAAAAAATAAAATTTCATCTCTTAATTTTAAAAACACAAATATTTACCCCTTAATTAGAGTTAACAACTATGTTTAATGACCAATGATTAAAAATTAACAATTAGAAAGACATTTTAACTATTTTTATAAAAGTGATTAATTTTATGAAAATATTAAATCATTAAAATATATTTTAAAAATTACAAAAATTATCAAATTAAAAAAATAAAAAAACAGTCATCGCTATTGGCAATGACAATCGATGATCTAATTAAGAGGTTGAAAACGATATTTTGGTTTATAGAGTAGCAAAATCTAGCCGTCTAGTTTGGTTGGTTGACTCTTTTTTTGGTGAAGCAAGTTAGATTTAGTTGTTTTTACTATCAACTGTAAACGGGAATAGTCAATCTTGACTTTATCAGTCATTTTTAGCTATGGTTGGATGGCGGAGGCAACTAAAGAGGTTGACCTGGCCTCATCTAGTCGCCCCGTGAATCAAAATGTTGTTTTTTCCCTTTTGGTTTCATTATCAATCACCATTGCCATTGGTAACACTGTTAGCGATAGTAACTACTTTTTTATTTATTTTTTAATTTTTTAAAAAATTATATATTTTTATTTAAATATTAAATCATATTTTTATTATATTTATTTTTTTATAAAGAAATTAGTTTAGTTATTTTGTTAAAAAAAAAAGATTAAAAAAGATTTAAAAAAATTTAATGGATGGATGTTTAGGTTTTTAAAAGTTAGAAAATGAAAAATTTTCTTTTGAACAAGTCATTTGATCTTATTTTAACATCTAAAATGTAACAGTAGAAAATTTTTTATTATTTCTAAAAGCTACAGAAAGATCTGTTATTTCATGGTACTTCCAAGGGATTATGTATTACAAGATTTTACAAATTTAACATTTCCAACAAGTTAATTTATTTGATTTTGATTAGTTCATCTGCTTTTAACTTATTCAAATAAATTCTATTATTCTTAACAAACAAACAAAAAGTACAATTAATGAATTATAAAAATAAGAAATTGCCAATGGAAATACTTTATGACTTTAATAATGTTGTGATTTTGTGTTGTAAGTATAACAAAAGAAATTGCATGACAAAAATGTAGATGTAGCAGAGTTGGGCTATTTATGAAAATTTTCCCACCACCTCACCTTTCTTCATGTGGTGGTAAATCTGTACATTCCACAATACTCCTCTTTAAATTTTCATCACTATAGATAATTATATTAATCTTACTAAAATAAACACCCCATAAAAAAAAAATAAAAAATTGAAACAAAAAAACACTATTATTTAGTGTCCTATAAATTTGTCCAGTTAGTTATTCCTTTCAAGAATTTGTTTTTTCTAGCTTGATGAATGCTCTCCCATTTGTAGTAGGGTGATATAAATTAATTTGATTGTTTTCTGAATCAGTGCATAAGAATATTGTAACACCCCTCCCTAAAATCATATTCTTTAGAGAAATGTGCTACCAACTTTGACTAGTATAGCATAATATCACTTAAATAGTAATATGGAAAATTAAAGTCACATCATGACAATTACCAAATTACTCTTCATGCATTAAAAATTCATAAACAAAAATGTTTGAGCATGAAACAACATAATATTTGTATGTAGTCTAATATATAAAAACAGAAGTCTCATAAATGACATAAATGCCCTCATGCTAATTCATTTTGCTGTCTAGCTATCTCGCAACCACCAATTCTACTTGTTATCTGTAAAACATAAAAGAAAAGTGAGTGAGTGAGTGATAAGTTTTTCAGTAAGTAGAAGAACTTAATTTTACACATCTATAACTTATCCCTTTTCATACTTTTATTTCACCTGAATTTGGTTATTTAAAAACACTTTTGATTTCGAACTTTAATGGTGTGAAACTCTTATCTTAATTTAGTCATCCAAGGAATACCTTTGATCCTAGAGATTTGATGACATTCACATATCTTACTTAGTCCTTTAGGGAGCACCTTAAGTCTTATAGCTTTAATGACATTTTCTTAATTATTTAGGATATACCTCTATATCCTAAATAGTGATGACACCAAACATGCAACGTGTGTAAAACTAGTGGTTAAAGCATTTATAACTAGTTGTTAAAGCATTTATCTTTAATAGACATTTTTTGAAATCTATTTCTTTCTCTATGTCAATTGGTTTAGATTGATACAACGTGTGTAGTCTCTTTTCACTACACATATCTATCAAACTGCAGTGTGATAATTATGTCCTATTATAGGCATGTGTAGAGAGAATTTTACAAGCATCACCTTGTAAAAACCTTAATGAAAACATATATAAAGAAAAATTTCATGAATATTCATAAGTGTTTGAAAAACTAAAATTATGAAACACTGACACATGATTTGTGGGTATCTTAGGTCTTTATGTGTCTTAAGAGATCGAGTCCCACATGTGTACCATAGATCTCTAGTTCCCCATGTCTTATAAGATTAATTCCAAGATATGACTACAACCTAAATTTAGAAATAAAATGTGTAAATACTTATCTCATGTAAAACTATGTTGTGACGTGCTTTCATAAAAATTGGATACTCAATAGCAATCACTATAGACATGCAATAAACATTAAATGTTTTGTATGTAAATACACTAACATTTTCTTATTGCATTGACTTGATATGATAATTTAGGAATCGTGTCTTTAATTTGATAATTTTTGTTAATAATTTAGCGTAGGCAACATTCCAAATTGATAATAGGCAAACATGAGACTATTGTGCAACTACATAAATTAATATGATAAAATAACATAATGATCTACTATGTGGACGAATGGGTCCATATATGTTCTCTTGAATTCTATGTATGAGTGATAGGGATTGGACTCTAACTTTGGAAAGACATGGCTTGATTACTAATTAACCTTGTGAACAAATGGTACAAAATTTCTCACTAGATAATACATTTTATGATTCTTTAGTGTGTGTTTATGTGAATTTTTAACAATCATGTTGGGATTGACTGGATCACCATAAGAATGACAAAATAGAAAATTTAAAAATTAAACTCAAATAGAGTCTAATCATCCCACAAAGGATTTCTAAGATAAATGAGGATTCAGATGACACAAACATAAAGTGTTTCAAATTTCATACATGTGTTTGTGGCTCTTTTAAACTTTTCATGGCAATTGAGCACTGCTTAGTTTGTTATCTAACCTTTTTCAGGTAGTACTTAAGTTATCCATACAAAGCATGAGTTTAAAGGTTATGTTCCAAACTCGATATGCTAGTATGAGACTATGTATAGGTTAAAAAGCCTAACACATAGGTGTGCACTAAGGTATTTGGGCAAAAGTCGTGAATGAAGAAAATTCACATGTTTATATAGAAAACATGTTGTACGACCATGCATGTCATATGTACAATTGTATACTTTATATTTCTCTATATATGGTTATGTATGGCATATGCATAACTGTGCATCCTATATTTTTTTAGCCACGATATTAACAATCTACTTAGATTTTGGGCTATCAGATAGAGATCAAAAACAACTATCAACCTAGGATAACATACGATAGTGTATGGATCATGCACAAGCGTGATTAGACAAGCTTTTCTAAATTTGAATTAGATTTAGTCTTATCCAAATCCAATCTAATAAACATTATAGATTTCTTTCATTTGGAAACCATGTACGGGCGTGCACTTGACCATTCACGACCATACACTGAGCCAAAATCCTTACATAACTTTCAACATCATTTGTTTAAATCTAACAAATCATTCACGACTTCATCCAATCACATTTCTTTCTAGGATTAACAAATCCTATACCTCCAAAACTCAATCAATTGTTATTAAGTATAACCCCCAAGCTTTCTATTGTGATGATAGTATTTGGATTAGTCAAATCTAGACATAGACCATAAATGAACTCTAAAAAGACATTACAGCCACCTAGTCAATAGAATGTTAATAAACATTTTTAAGCTTACACAATTTAATGGTTAATATACAATTGAATCATTTCGTCATATTGTATCACGGGTGTGTAAAATTAGGAATAAGCACACGATTGTGTTCTCGGTCACACATGTGTGTGTCTAGGCTTTCTAGGAGTGCACAACTACCATGCATGGGCATGTTATTGTAGAAATAAGGCCACACAGTTGCGCGCCTACGAGTACACGATTCTGTGCTCAACTCAATCTCTATAATACATGTCTAAAAACCTAGACATCCTAACCATTCACCATTCAAACATTTTCAAATCTCAATCAAACATCAACATAAGCTCAATGCCTCAACAACCATAAATTTATTCATCAAAATTTCATCTAAATCATCCTAACCAACCCATATCTCATAAAATAAAGCATGAAATACATTTATATAGACATATAAGCATAATTTCATAAAATCAGCCACTCAATCAACTTCTAGATCGTCATTCACATGCTCAGACAAGCTACGCAAGCATCATGCAAGCAACAAGCATTCATAGAACTCAAATCATAGGGAGAACATGATATGAAACAAGGTGAAATAGATAAGAGAATACTTACCTCTAGCCATAACTACTAAATCTCTCTCTAGGGGTCTCTGGATCTCTAATATGATGTTAGGCTACTAGTTGATATCTCTTTACAGCTCTAGGGTTTATTGGAAAAAATGAGAAAAAGAAGATAAGAGTTGGAACTACGCGAAAGCTGAAAATAAAAAGTATATATAGCTAAATAAGACGATGCATAGTCGTGTGTCCAATGAAAATCTCAGATTTTCTCTTTTTTCGTGTCATATATAGAATATTCTTTCAAGAATACTCATGTACAAGTCATATATAACTTCTAAATGACTATTTTACCTTTGAACTTTCTTAAATATATTTTCTATCACGAAATCTCACTTTTATCTTTGATTTTAAGCCTAAAAGGACAATTTTATCCTCAGGTCATTACAAAAATCAAATCAAACACTAATTCAAATTGAGTTGACTTGGTTCAAATTCACCCCTAAGAGTTATTAATTATTATAGAAAAAATAATAAAAAGATGGTATTATATTAATTTAAATGTAAATATAGTTATATACTAAGAGTACATTTACATAATTTTATGTTAAAAACTTACAAAATAGACACATCTTAATGGTTCAAAACAAATGACAAATCATTTCTTAATGATTTTCTTCCTTAATTAACCTCATAAGATTAATTTATTGTTTTATGTTTTCTCATAGAATTTTACAAGATTATTTATTTAATTACTATTAGTATATTAACTACTTTGTGAATCACATTTTGCAATTGCAATGTTAGTTGTCAAACAAATTTATTTACAACTAAAATTTTAGTTGTCAAAATAACAATTTGATTACCAAAATTTTCCCACCAAAGATGAGCATGACCCATTGAAAAGTGGAATAAGTTTATTTATATTTTACAACTAGACCTTTGATATCAAAACAAAATTACTTATAACTACAAAATTAGATGCACAAAGTTAATTTAATAACTTCTTGTTCTCTTCCAAAAAAGTGAATGTTGAAAAATTGTAATTAATTTTTTGAAACTAGATTCATTTTAATTGTTATAAATAAGTTTTTACAATTATATTTAATTAATAGTAAAAAATTTAGTTACTATTTTAGCAAACTAAGTGTGGCATTACAAAAAACTATAAACAAGTCATCGAACCAAGTGGTTGATGGGTGGTTTATTCTCATGGTATCTATATGACCAGGTGATGCCTTACAGAGATTACAGTGAAAAAACAGGTCGACGAGGAGCTGGTTTTCCTTCGGTTTAATGCACATTGGACTGTTTCGTTTTAATTATTTTTTTTAAACCAAAATGAAAGAAAGAAAATTAAATGCATCTGGGCAAAAATAATTATATGGTTGGTGTTTGGCAATGTTATGGACATTTAAAACGACTGCATCCAGCTACTGCAACAAAGATACATCGAGGGATCATCATATTGTGGATTGTCATTGGAAAAGTTTCAAGTAAAATATCTCCAACCCTCGGTTGATTAATGTTGGAATATAAATTTTGTATATTGATGATAGAACATTAAATAACAAAAGGTTGAATTATTCTTACTTTAAATTTATCGTTTACTTGTATGATCAAAATAAATATTAAGATGATAACAATAAATATTATATTATTATAATTCATTTCACTTTGTTCAATTAATGTCACTTCTGCAAAAATCGGATTGTATTCTATGAAATTTAATGAATTATGAGTTTCATTAAATTAAGTGTAGGCTTGTATTTTTATAAATGAGCTCGAAATCAATATAGTACGACCAATAATTTAGTGCCAATAGAATTGTTCTGTTGGTTGAAAGCTTCTTACTTAATCGATATTGTTTTATGTTTGTTGAAATATAACATTGGGTAATTTTCTGATTATATTATCTATTGAATATTTATTTACTTCCATTTAGCATCGGATCCTTGAGCTAATGCTACTTAATTTACTAAAAATTGGCATCAAACAGGGATTTTATATGCTAATTTTTAATGCATTAAAGCTGCAAATATATTCTTCCCCATTTCAACTGCATGAAAACTAAACCCTAAATCGTTGCTGCTCTGTCTTCCCACAGTGTTGCTCCATCTTGCCGCCATTATTCCCCATGCCCGCTTTAAAGACTGCTACTACACCGCTTCGGCTTCCAGGTAAACTCCATTATTCCCCATGTCGGCTTTAATCACTGGTAATCTGTCTTCTGATTTGTTAAATTGTTTAATGGCACTGTAGTTTACTTGTTATCTTGGAATTATTTTTGTTGTATTCTGTTTTTGTTATTACGGATAGTTATAAATTAGTATCGGATTAGTATAAAATATAATTAGTATCGGAATAACATCAACTCAAAATAATATTGGATTAGTATTAGACATAGTCATCAATTTTGTATTAAATTAACATCAAATACATTTTGAATCAATTCCAATAATCAATACTAATCCATAACTATATGAGCATTAGATTAATTTTGTTAATGCTAATTTAGTTACTATCATTTTTTTTTTTTTTGTATCATGCAAAAATTTGATAGTAAGAGAGATTAATATTAAATTAGTATTGAATTTCAGTCGATACAATAAATACAATTTTTTTTTTTTTTTTTTTTTTTTTTTTGCAGTAATTTATGAGTAGTGGAATTGAGAAATAATTTGCACAAAAATTGATTTAGATTACTTCTTCCTATGAAAGTTAGATAAGACGCATAATTTATGTCTCATTCCATTTATGCATTTATTTCTTATTCTCTAAAAATTTAATTTATTTCAACTCTCTTTTGCAATTCACTTACATAATGGAATTTATATCTCCTACTTAAGGCCATTTATTTCTCGTATGTATTCATATATTCATATGGAGCTTCCATTTATGGAAACTGCAACCATTTTTTTTTTTTTAGTTTCACATATCATAACAATATGAATTATTGATCACTTAAAACTTTGTGTGTATTTGGTTTTTGAATTTTATCTTTGTGTTCAGTCATGCAATTACTTGAATTATAATATTTAGCACTACTTATAATTAATTTGACATTTTCTGGGGAGAAGAACGATTATTTATCATCTTCTTTTGCTGAGTCTAATTTTCTTTCATAAAACTTGACTGGAAAAGCATTTAAAAAAATATTTTTACAATTTATTAAAAAAAATAAGAAAAAAAACTTTTGTATTCATTTTTCTTCCTTTCTCTCTTCTTTTTACCCCAACATCCTCCATAACACCATCTGAACTTTTTTTCTTATTTTTCTCCTTCAATCTTTATCTCACCAAACCCCTCTCAACACTCTTCAACCTTTTCTTCTTCATCTCTAAACTTTAATCACAAAATCAATGGTCGAAATATCACTAACCAACATATCTTTTGCACCAGAATGAAACAATTTCACTCATAATTGATTTTCAACTGGATTTACCTAATTGTTAATGAACCCATCATCAAAATTTTATTTGGTTTTTTCCATTGAATTTTCATTTGGATTACTTGTTTTGATTGAATGTTGAGAAGATTTAAATTTGTTTATTTGATTGAATATTCAATTAATGTACGATGGCAAGGGATCATAGAAATTTTCTCAATGGCTTTAGAGGGTGATGAGAAAATAGTAGAAAATAATAATAGGGTTATCAACTGCAGTAAAAGATAGTGGTGGCATTTCCGATAGAATTGTGAAATAATTTATAAAATGAAAGTTGTGTCATGTTACTTAAATGTACACAAATTTTTATCTGATAATAATGAATTCTCGGCCATTATTTCCAAAAATGTAATGTGGTCAAAACTTATTTCCACATATATATAAGTTTTCATTCCTTTCATATCAAATATTAGCAAAACTCATTTCGTAGTTTTTTTTTTATCATTATAGTAAATATTTAAATAAAAGGAAACATGAATAATTTAGTGCGTTCTTCAATGTAAGACATTATTGTAATCTTTGACTTTCCGTATTTCTTTCTACCCTTCAACTCTCCGATTTTGACTCAAATTGTTTTCCCAGCCAAATCTCACTAAGTCAGTCACAAATCTCAGTCGACCTACAGGCCGTGCTCTTCACACACAGGCTATCGAAACAACAAAGTTATAACACGAGCACAGGGAAGAGATAGGGAAAATGAAAAAGGGTTTTGACTTTAGGTTAAAAGCTTTGGGAAACGCTTATTTCCATTAAGGAACTGACACGTGTAATAAACGGTGAACGGAGATAGTGGCAGTGGCGTTACAAATCAAAGTTAACCACGTACGGTTTACTATCAATAAATTACAAATTTATTACCAAGGGGGAGGAAATAAGGGTTTGGAAAAGAATAGAAGAGCAAAGCAAAGAATACCAAAGAGAAGAGAAGAGAGTTTGAGATTTTCTCAGTTTCCAAAAAACACCGACACACTGGTGGTGGGAGGTATTTACTATTTACTATCTTCCTCCCGAATTTCTTTAGCTTCATTTATTGTTGCTGTTGGACTTGGACTTGGCTCATCTAAAGAACTACTCACCAAACGCAATGGTTTATCGTGATTGTTTGACTTGAAGATCATGATCATGATTTTTTTAATTTTTTATGTTCGGGTGTTGAAATTTTCACACAAACTTTCGTGTTTTTTGCTGAGTAATCTGATCTTTTTGCCTCCCCTTGAGTTGCATGAAATAAAGTTGTGTTTCTGCTGTGTTGTATCTTCTCTTAAATAAACAGTATCTGCATTTATATTTTTAGGTTTTTCTTCTTTTCTGGTTATGGTTGAGATCTTACTGAATCTTCAGTGGTGAAACACAGGAGGTGGTTTAAGAGAAGTACAAAAACCTGAACCCTAGTTGAAAATTTTGTTATCTCTTTTTGTTAACAAAATGTTTGGAGATTGCCAAGTGATTTCAACGATGGGAGGGAACATAGTTTCAACAGAAAACCTCTGTTCATCACAGCCGGTAGTACAAAACCAAAACTTCAACTTCATGCCTTTCCATCCTTTTTCTCCCGTGGCTTCCGTAGGTTTCTTCAACTTTAAATATGTTATATATTATTTTTATATTTCTTTCCCCTTTCCTGTTAGTTATATTATTGTGATGAATTGGTGTTTCTTCTGCAGAAGGAAGAGAATGGATTACTGACGAGAAGTGCTAAAGAAGAGATGGATAGCGGGTCAGGAAGTGAGCAAGCTGAAGAGAAGTCGGGAAATGAGCTAGAGAGCAATGAGCAACAACCCGGCCAAAAGAAGAAACGCTACCACAGGCACACTGCTCGCCAGATCCAAGAAATGGAAGCGTATGTTTGTTTATCTTTCTCCCTATTTTTCTGTCTTTCTTTCTACTCTCTCGTATTTTTACATCATGCAATCTATTTAGATTTCATTACCGTTTCTTTTAAAAATTCTTTGATGATCTCTTATGTGCAAATTATTACCCCCTTTCTTTTATCACGTTTATTAAGGAATTCTTGTCTTTGCAGCTTGTTTAAAGAATGTCCACACCCAGATGACAAGCAAAGGATGAAACTGAGCCAAGAACTCGGCCTGAAGCCACGGCAAGTGAAGTTTTGGTTCCAAAACCGGCGTACCCAAATGAAGGTGCGCATGTTAGCATCAAATTAAATTGCGTTCACTGTAACCCTAAACCGTAACGGCACTTGATAAACGCCTTCAAACTTTTTCATACATATACAAGCAAGGCTACGCTTTTTCCAAGAAAAGCGTCTTTATTATATAACATTTCAAGCTGGCTAGCCTTAAACAGCTAAACCAGGAAGCATTTGTTACCTATCATCATGAACGAACATTGTTTAAGGAGAACCACTTTTAATATTTGTATCACCTCTTATAGTCATACATTAATGGTGCACTGGTGTGCGCATTAAACTCTTACCTGCACATGTGCAACCCAAAGGGTATACAGATTTAATGCTCTGTGCCATTTAGGATCCAATATTAAAGTCCCCGAGGCCTATTCGAGGATAACTTCATACTGTATTTGTGGGTAAGAATGTGTATGGGGTTAATATTTTGACTGGGTGCATTGATTTCTTTGTTGTGAAATTGATTATTATTAGGCACAACAAGACCGGACAGACAACATGATACTTAGAGCGGAAAATGAGACCTTAAAGAATGAGAATTACCGGCTACAAGCGGAGTTGTGCAATGTTATATGTCCTAACTGTGGAGGTCCGGCCATGCTAGGAGGTATTCCCTTTGAAGACCTTCGCCTTGAGAACGCCCGCCTCAAAGAGGAGGTATAGCTGTTTTTAGGCATCTATTTGTTAGTTTTAGTTGTTAACACTTATATGCATGCTCAATTCATTATTTCACATATGTATTCACAAAGATTTGTTTTCTTTACTCATTAAATTGCTGGGCTTCCTGAAAGTGTCGTTGCCTTATCATTGAACCATGCTTATTATAACATACATCCAATATATGTGCTAATGACATGTTCATTTCATTTCATGTGTGCAATGTGCCATCAGAAAATGATGATTATATTTGAATTGATGCAGTTAGATCGTGTTTGTTGTCTAGTTTCGCGATATAGCCGGCCAATGCAGACAATGGCCCCAGCTCCTTCTCTAATCCCTGCTTCCTTGGACTTGGACATGAATATATATACAAGGCCTTTTCCGGAGCCTATGTCTACTGGCACTGACATGATGCCCATGCAAATGCTGCCTGAAACTTCCAATTTTCCTGAGGGTGGCCTGCTATTGATGGAAGACGAGAAATCTCTTGCAATGGAGCTGTCCATCTCATCCATGGATGAACTTGTCAAGATGAGCCGAATCAACGATCCTCTGTGGTTTCGTGACAATGAAAATGGAAAGGAGATCCTTAATCTTGAAGAGCATGGTAGGATGTTTCCATGGCCTTTGAATCTCAAACAGCATTCAACCGAGCTCAGGACCGAAGCTACCCGTGATAACGCCGTGGTTATAATGAATAGCATTACTCTAGTGGATGCGTTCCTCGATGCAGTAAGTCGAATTGAAAATTTCAAGTAAATTTCTTTCAAATGTGAATCCTTTGTCTATAATTTTTTCTTTTCTAATCCTTAATTAATTTAGAATATCAATCATGCTGGGAATGATTTTGTTTCTTGTTCACTAGTTCAGAATAAATGGATGGAGTTGTTTCCCTCCATTGTTGCTCGAGCAAAGACTGTTCAAATCATTGCATCTGGTGTTTCTGGAGCAAGTGGTTCTCTTCATCTGGTAGCCCCTAACTCCCTTTTATTTTTATTTTTTGAGTTTTTCATGAACGAGAAAATTTTATTTATCAAGTATAATACTTTTTCACCATTGGAGCAGATGTATGCAGAATTGCAAGTTCTTTCTCCTCTGGTTCCCACTCGGGAGGCATATTTTCTTCGTTACTGCCAGCAGAATATTGAGGAGGGAACTTGGGCTATCGTTGATTTTCCCGTTGATAGCTTCCACGACAACGTTCAGCTTTCCTTTCCCCTATACAGGAGACGCCCATCTGGCTGCGTTATTCAAGACATGCCCAATGGTTACTCAAGGGTTTGTACTAACTCTTTCAATCTTTACACGTCCTTCACACCTCTGGCTTTTATTGTGTATGTTCATAATGTAGGTTACATGGGTAGAGCAAGCCCAGATAGAAGAGAAACCTGTTCATCAGATTTTCAGTCAATTTGTGCACAGCGGCATGGCCTTTGGCGCACATCGCTGGTTGGGAGTCTTACAGCGGCAATGCGAGAGAGTGGCCAGCCTGATGGCTAGAAACATTGCTGATCTAGGAGGTTGTTAAATTTATAATTTTTTTTTTTTTATATTCAATTTAATTTCTTTCTTCCATCAACTTTTTACATCTGCTTCCACGGCAATATTCTCAGTGATACCCTCTCCCGAGGCACGAAAGAACTTGATGAGACTATCCCAGAGAATGATACGAACATTCTGTGTCAACATTAGCACTTCTAGCGGCCAGTCGTGGACGGCTTTGTCAGATTCCTCTGTTGACACTGTTAGAATCACAACAAGGAAAATCACGGAGCCTGGTCAACCTAATGGTGTCATTCTTTGTGCCGTATCAACAACTTGGCTGCCATATTCTCACGTCCAAGTCTTTGATCTCCTGAGAGATGAACGACGCAGATCTCAGGTTCCATTAAACTGATCTTTTATTTGTTTTAGAGAAAAGCTAATAATTAAGTCCTTGAACTAAAATTAATAATGAACTATATGTGATATTCAGCAACTTGATGTTCTTTCCAATGGGAACGCCTTACATGAGGTGGCTCATATTGCTAATGGCTCTCATCCAGGAAACTGCATTTCTCTTCTTCGGATCAATGTAAGCCTTTCATTTGTTTGCAGCTTCATAGTTTATATGACATATCATGTGTAGTTATGTAAAAGGAATATACTAGACGAAATAATATATACATCAAATATATAGAAATGAACAATAATCGGACCAGACAAGGATCCACTAGTCAGATAAGTTATTTCTTTTAATTGATTTTCACTTTACATGCATGCAGGTTGCTAGCAATTCATCCCAGCATGTGGAGCTAATGCTGCAAGAGAGCTGCACGGACCAGTCTGGCAGCCTTGTAGTTTACACAACCATTGACGTTGATTCCATTCAGCTGGCAATGAGCGGCGAAGATTCCTCCTTCATCCCGCTCCTCCCCATAGGATTTGTCTTAGTCCCAGTAGAGCCCATCAAGGAGACTGCAAGCGGTCGAGGCAACTCAATCTCATCACCTGAAGATGCCAATCCCCCAAACTCAGGATGTCTACTCACAGTTGGCCTTCAAGTTCTCGCCAGCACAATCTCATCAGCTAAACTTAGCCTCTCCAGCGTCACCTCAATCAATAACCATTTATGCAACACAGTGAACCAAATCAGCGCTGCTCTCAGTAATGGCCCAAACACAGCCGTGGCCACCAACACCAGCTTCAGTGAGAATAATGCCAGCCTTGTGGGTTGTTGCCTAGAGCCAACTGGCGCACCAAAGGAATAGTTTTACCCCAAACCTTCTCCTAAAAGGAAAGGTTACCCTTGCATGAAATCAAAAGAGCACTTTGGTCCTTCTGAACACAAGATTTAGATGAATTCCAAAGTAAAGGTAGGAGACTATGAAATAAGTTAGGAGCAGTAGAAGTAACATTATGGTTTGGTAAATAAGGGACAACATTATTAGATAATATTTAAGTGAGTAGTTTATATATTATGTGATGGAAAGAGGAGTCAAGAGCGCACCAGATGTAATCCCTTGTTTTTGGTAAGGCCTCGACAGAGAATTAAAGAAACTGGGGCCTCACCAGCCAGCAAGGGTGGTGGTTCGGGTATTGACTTCTGCTAGCTTCGTTGGTCTTTTGGTTGAGGTGTTTGTTTTACTCACATTTATCTCTCCGATGTTCTCTGCATTTATACATATCTTATCTCTCGATTGTTGTCTGTCTCATTTACTGATAGGGCCGAACAGCCCTTTTCTTTCTAACAAACAGTCTCATTTTGCTCGGCTCGGCCTGTTGTGTCTATCTGGTCCATTTTAGGGCGGAGAATTTTAAACTTCAGTACATTTTTTACAAGTAAATTTTTTATGCCAAATTTTCCATTCAATTTCAGAGGTCCAGTCAAAAGATTTTTGACTGGTCAAACAACATTTCCATAAATTGCGAATTATGATATGACATTTTGTAAGTACACTATATTTTTAATTTGTATAAGTTCCTACTAACAAAAGTGCGAGTACCGTCTTATCCACATATGACATATCAGTGGACCAGATTAAGTCACGACAAAGATTTTCACATGAAATAAACCCCCAAAAAAAAAAAAAAAAAAATCAATAACCCTAATGAGCATTTTATCAAAATGGAAGAATAAATATACAGAAATACATTCAATAGAGGAATTGACTGACAGTTGATGCCTGGCAATCTCTTAGCGAAATGTATGGATAAATAGAAGGCTTTCCGATCAATTTAGAACTCTTGTTTTATTTGGATTTTTCTGACTCATATGGACCCAGAACAAAATTTAAGGTCCAAGTCGCAGTCGTCTTTGCCAAACAATTCTTTGTAAATCACTATCGAATATCTAATATAGCCAGTTTTGGCCAAACTTAATTGACAAAAATCCAGCCAATTATTGGTTGGCTTTGATTAGAATTAATGAAACGTGGATTTATTAGCGGTTGAAGTCATGGGTTTGACCAGAAAAGTCACCTAAATTATTTATTATGTTGCTGTGCAACATGCGACATTTGTGTAAGAAGCACAAGAAGAAGAGGCATCAAAGCCCATGGAATATGATTTGTTAAAAAAATTATGCAGGTTCAATGGAATCCACGAAATTTTATGTTCATATTTGACCGTGGAAAATACAATAAAATAAAAGGTTGAAACAGAGAGAAACTGACAAAATGAGAATCTTCCTGGAACATCATGTAAAAATAAAAACCCCTTTTTCTCACAATCTTTGCGCCCAAGAGATAAGAAAGAGTCCATGATGTGAAAACATGGTGACCTTCACTCCCAAATTTGAAGCCTGAAATGGGTTTTTATATTTCACTTTTTTATATTTTTCTTTTTCGCGTTGGAACAGGATAAAAAGTTCGGGTTTGCTTTTTCTTTCTTTTATCAAAGTGGTCCGTGGAATCTTCTCTATGCCCCCATTCACACTCTTTCTCTCTTTCCTTGTGTCGCTGTTAGGCTAATAGAACTAAATTTGACTCTTGAGTGTTAAACTTAGAAATTTTGCAAAGATTTTGACGGTGTTCGTAGTTGGAAAGGTAGTTTAAATTCAAAGATTTGGTCGTGGTGGCTGGGTGGGTAGACTAGACTCCTTCAAATGCATATGCAGAATTTAATACAAAGAAATTCAATCAAAGAGCCGCGTGTGTTCAATGATAGATGACTAAATCGGGCATAACCTTTTGCGTGTCACCGCCTAGCCTTGTACAACACTAAAGCCTTTGTACTTGTCTGCATGCAGAAATTTTCTAAAGACCCAGATGGGAATTCTCATGAGAATGAATCTGTGGAATCAGTCATTGGAATTGCAGTTTGAATTTTTGTCCTCCCCATCAAAATGACAATTTCATCCTTGAGCTTTCACTAAAAATACCTACACGTTAATGTTTAACAAATAATCACCAACAAAACGAAGCGTTTGAGGTATGGCATTTATCGTTATTCTCATGCTGTAAGCATGATGTGCCAAATCACATTTTAAGAACCTTTTTGGGTAAGCATCATTTTCTTCATGCCTGAGAGTTAATTTTAGTTTAATCAGCTTAATCTCAATTAGCCACCCGTAATTGTTATCTGATGATGATTTGTTGATTGGCTTGTTTACCAAACTCGTATTTCTGACACAAATTATCATCTAACCCCACTTGCTCTGCATTATTGAAATTCAACATCCACATCACCACTCCAAACAAAGAATGCTTTCACTTTATGAATATTCACGTTACAGTCTAATATATGTACACTCTTTTATCTATACTTATAATGTGTTATATGGGAAATATATGTACCCTCATTAAGCGCTGCTTTTTAATATAATTTTTCCCAATTAGGATAAGATCAAGACTTTATTGTACTTTATAAACACTTTTTAGAATTTAGCGTAAAGGTGATAGGCTAAAATGCATCAGCCATTGAGTACTCGGACAACAGATAATAAGAAAATAAAATATTATTTATTAATGTTGGCTTTAGTAGTGAGGCTCCAATTAAAATCCACGCCATTAATATTTTGAACCATTCCATCTATGGCCAAAAGGTTTGCTCATTTGATCACTTCATGGACTCCAATTTTTACCAAGTCAACCTCGGTCAAACTTTTCTTAGTTGGAACAAATCAAGTCGTCTTTACTCAAACAAATGGATTTATCGGTTGAAAATTTCTAATGCCAATCAATCAAACCTAATCCTAACCCTTAATCACACCCATCCAACGGCCAAAGGACGTTCTGCCCTCCCAAAACGCACGCAATACCCAATAGTGGAAGGCTTTTTATGTCACTTCGCACTGTTCACGAAGGCATTTTCGTCAATTCTGGAACGTTCTAGAAAAAAAGATATTTACTCTCTTCTTAAGCAAACTCTCTCTCTTGGGCCATCGTGCAAGCTTCTTCATTTACGAAACTGACCCTCACATGACAGGTTTCGACCCACTGGCGCGAGTAGGATTCGTACACGCGTATTTTGTGTAGGCTTGAAGTTGAAGACTGACGAGCGAGGTGAATAAATTTTGGTGATTCCTGAAGCGTTCTATGTTACTTGAAATATAAAAAAAAAAAGAGATCCTTTGTCATCTTGTGCCAGGAATATTGCAATTTGACACAATATTGATTCCATAATCCCATCTGTCCAAATAGCTAAATCATGTGTTTCGCAACAAATTAATGGGAAAAGAATAATTTGCTTTTATGGCAACAATACAGACTTTGAATCAGTCAAATTTACTTTCTTAAATGAGCATACAATGACAATTTACCAAATTAACGGTTTTAACTATCAGAAATTCTGTCGTGGATAATTTCATTTTAAATCAGTGCAATTACTAGGTTTATTTTATAAAAGTAAATTCTACGGCAGCTTCGGGTATCTCCGTCACCCCAATGTGAACAGATAAAGACGGCTCGAACTTATCAGCTCACCCAAGTTGAGCCGCGGACTTTGGTGGAACGTTGACTCCTTGTTAAAGCCGAGCCGCCAAAGTTTCGTTTTCGCTGACTGTGTAAATCTAATCATTAGACCAACCTCCGCGTAACAAAAATGAGGAACGATTAATCTTTGAAGGGAACCAATACCAATAAACCACGTCATTAGAGAGAGAAGTAACCGGGAACCGGAGACAACTGTGGTTTCACGGATTTTGTACTCATAGGTTCTGTCGCTAGAGCGAAAGGCTGATGCCGGTCGTCTGGCCTCGTTGTACCTGCCACTGCCAGCTATTTCCATTGGGCACCACCTACTGTCTCACACGAACAAAACTCGTAAAACGGCCGCTTCCTCTTGCTGCCACGTGGATTTATTGTTCAAAAGATTGGAACACGTTTCAAGCTCTCCTTGCGCTCACAGTCGCATCGTATCACGTTTCCCGGGTAACTCCTCAGAAAGTAAAATGTCGAAAATAGCATTCCTAGGTGCGGCAATAAATGGTAAACAACCGTGGGTAGAATTGTCATCTTAAATAGCCGACTAACTAACTATAAGGTAGGTAGAACTGATTCTGTACAAATAGGCAGATTGATGAAAAAAAGTACACGCAATTGGGATCTCTGGCATACCCGAGTTTATCACTTATCGACCGTTGAAATTGCACAATTAAAAAAATTCAACGGTGGGATTAACAGTTTTGACACATTCATACAGCGGACATAAGCGCATGTGATATTTCCGTCTTTCTAGCCACTTTCTTTACTCTGACCCAAACAGAAACCATAACTCTTCATACCACCGTCTCCCATGTGGACAAAAATATCTATGATAAAGTAACCAATACCCCTCATGTTGTACCTCTTTTTGGTTGTATAATTTAGAGATTACATGGGTAAAATCGTAAACGTGTAGAAAACATAAGTGTCCAAACTCGAAATAGAGTCGAAACGCAAGAGGAAAAACGCGTTTTGGCCGGCAAGGTGTTTGGTTGAACCACCTAACAACCACCACTTTCTTCTCTTTCCTTCACATTGCACTTTTCGCTCTTTAATTTATTTAATTAATTTTGCTTTAATCATTTAAAAATAACAAAATTTAATCAGAAAAGCAATAATAACATTTATCAGTATAAAACTATAAATTATCCTCTCGTAACTCTTTTCCGGTTTTCTAAGCCTTTCTCTTTTTCATTATCTCTCTCATCCACAGTTCTCGCCCTTCTCATTTCTCGCCTGTAAACCACTTTTTCATTACCGGAAAACCACTTTATCCGGCGATAAATTTCCTTGCATCGCCGGAAACTGTAAATTCGTATTTTTTTGATAATTTGAATGTGTTTTTACTATTTGTTCTGGCTTATGTCTTGAACAATTGGATCTCTGTGTTTGACTACGTTTCTTCGTTTCTGGAGGGAATGTGGTTGGTGTTTGAGGCGTGGCTTTGATCGTTAATGGATAAGATCGTGATCTAGTCTTTGCTTTGTGAATTTCTTTCGGTTTTTCTTGTTTTTATCCTTGTTTGTTCGTTGAGTTAAGAGATAAAACGGAGACGTATCGACAACGGCTGCGGAATGAAATGGTACGTGGCTGTTTCTTCACTTTTTCTTTTCGTTTCTTTCTTTTTCAATTTTATTTACTAGTTTGGAAATTTTAATGAAATTCTATTAATTCATTTTTTCCGTTTTCGTCGTTCAGATCTTATACATTGCTGCGGTTTTATCTCTGTTTCCTAATTTTTGGTTCTAACTTTTGTTTCCAGTCTTTTCGAAAATATTATTTTGTACTTGATATAGGCATCTTTATGTATGTAGAACTTTTTTTTTTTTTTAAATTATAAAATACTCATGTTATGATCGATCCTGATGGTGTTTCTGAGGGGATTTAATTTTTTTCCGGTGGCTTATTTTATTTTATTTTTTTTTTAAATTATATAATCCTTATATTATTTATTTTTTCTCAGTAAAATTTATTTATTTTTGTTGATAAATGCAATTTGTTCATTTTTGTTGAATATTGGTTGATGCAGTTGTTATTTTTGACTGTTTGGATAAGATCGAAAGTTAGGAGTTAATTTTTTTTTTTTTTTCTAAGAGTGGAAGTGGTCAATGCGCCATTGGGTCAAATTACGTTTTGTTGTAGTTGAAAATATTCCGAGGAGGATGTGGACTGTGTAGACTAACTATATGAACATGGGAGTATTAATCATTTCTGAGCTTAACGGTGTCGATTTATCGTGGTCTCATACGTTGGACTTATCGATAGATTCATTTATAGTAATCCATAGTTGGAGCGGATAAAATTCTTTTGTTCTGACGGAAATTTTCGGGAAAGATTGTTTATTGATTTGAACTGAATGTATGGTTTTCTCTTTATAATGACCAGGTGAATTAAGCATCATAGTGCTGATGATATGTTTGCCAGTTATTTAGGCTTTTATTCTGCTGCTTTAGCCCTATGATGATTTAGGAACTTCTTCTTTACCCTAGGATAATAATAACTAATAAAGAGAGCCACAAGATTGCTCTGAGTGGTGGAGGTTTATCTCAAATTGAATTGTGATCAAAGATGTCAAAGTTTCTTCTCTTCTTGGTGCACTGAGGATTTACATCTAAGATCCCTCTTACTAGTTCATGACAATAAATGTCATTAATTTTCTGGTCATAGAAACTGCTGGGTTAGACTGTAGTTTAGGATGGAATAAAGTGGGAATCTGGATATTTCAGATGAATATAGAATCTGCAATTTGGGAGTTGATGACTGTTTTCTAATGACATATTTGGTGTATGATATTGGATTTTTAGCCTTGTAGGGTGACTTTAAGCGGTTCTGAGACCCTGTTTATGTCTGATTGTTTTGATGCAATAGACAATGATTCCATAGTTTGCAGAAGCAATAAAGAAATTGGCCATTTTCAAGGCTCTGTTAAGAACTGCTTTTGATTTTTTATGGAGCATTTTACTACATAAAATGCCAGTTTTGCGTCAAAATTTGACGTGGTAATATGATATTGAAAATTTGTTTGGTGAAAATGATGTAATACATCCTAAACGTAGGGTTTCTTTATGTTCCTAATTATAGGATTTATTTTCTGATTGAATAGGGATTCCTATTCATGAGATTTTGATTTCTTTTTCCTATTTAGAGGTTGATTTCCTTTCTGGTCTTGGACTTTGGCCACTTGGGTGAGTAGACTTTGGCTATGGTATTTTCATTTAATTAATACAGCGTGCTTCTAAATTTTCTTGTCAGTCATTCTCTCTTTTAGTTATTATGTGTGCATAATTATTGCACTAGAAGAGATTAGTTGCCAGCATCAACTGGAAAGATAGTCGGTTTATAAGCTCTCCCTTCTTTTTTGTAACTTATGGTGAAGTGATTTCCCCCCTAAGTTATTGGTATTCTAGTGGTGGAGAATATTTATCATAAGTTTCTGATCTCATGTGCTGTTGTATCTACTTTTATCACAATTCACCTATTTGTTATTCTGATTTTATTACATGCTTTACCTTTCTACAGGTGGAGGGAAGGGTATGCTTGTCCAAAGAGGCTAAAAATGCCTTAGAATTTCTGAAGCATAAAAGACTTCAGCGTGTAAAATCAGAAACCAGTAGTGAGACTATAGGTGTCTCGCATATGATGACCAGAAGCGGCGGAGATTCTTTGAAAGCTTCAGCATCATGTGGAATTAGATTACATGGTTATGCAGATTCATTTTCTAGGTTGAGTGATGAGTCAATTGGGAAGGATGTCTTTTCAAAACGCATGGTGGATAAGTTTGACACTAAAGATCTAGAATGGACAGAAAAAATCCCAGAATGTCCTGTGTACTGCCCAACAAAGGATGAATTTGAGGACCCTTTAGTTTATTTACAGAAGATAGCTCCAGAAGCTTCGCGATACGGTAACTGCATTTATCTTAATCTGAACTTCGTCATGCTTTCATGTGATTGTACTTTGACGGTTGTAAAAATTTGGTAACATTTTTGAACTAAATACTTTTTCTGCAAATTGGTACCAAAGTTAAAACTAAGTTTTTCTTTCTTAAATCTCATTTGTGAACTGTGAACATTATATTATGCTTTAGGGACTTCATTTTTTTCAATTTACTTCCAGTGTTATTTGTTTCCCCATATATATAGCTACATATTATGTATAAGTGATTTCATGAGTATGACTGTTGACTGGAATGTTTTCTGATCTTGGTTTTGTAATGCGTAAACTAAGCCCTTGATGTAATTAGTTGCTTTAACTATTGATTATGAACTATTAAATGGAGTGCTGAATGTATATTTTCAATAATATAGTTTTGAAAAAAATAACACTACAAATATAATGGAAGAAACTGCATTATCCTCCCATATACTATGAAAGTAGCATTTGGAAAACTCAAATGGCTGAAAGTCCAAACTTTTCTTTTAGTATTTTATTTCTAGTCGTTCTTACTTTCCTTTCAAACATCATTAGTCTGAACATGTTTTCATTTGGGTGGCTATACTTTAATTCTTATGTGAAAAATATCCAAATTATTAATTATGTTTTATGCATTCGCAAGAGGAGGATGGGGGGCCTTTAATTGTGAAAATTTACTCTTCTGGTTGTAAGCATAAGGTAAGGATATATTTGAAGTGCTTATTGTTATGTCATCTGTCGACTTTGCAGTATTGTAACTAGTGTTTTTCCATACCTTGCAGCTTCTCATCATTCAATGACGATGAGATTTAACATATAATGTTTTATTTTGGTCTTGTTATCTTTACCTGCAGCAGTTTGCCTTTTAAATTAACTTTACACTCATTCAATCTTCATTTCAACTTCAGGTATATGCAAGATTATATCTCCTTTGAGTGCTTCTGTTCCAGCTGGGATTGTATTGATGAAGGAGAAAGTAGGATTCAAGTTCACACCCAGAGTGCAACCTCTTCGACTTGCTGAGTGGGATGCTGAAGACAAAGTTACCTTTTCCATGAGTGGCAGGTGAGTTTTTTTAATTCTAAAAGAATACAATATGTTGGCTTGATAATTTTTATTAGGTATTGAGTATGTTTAAAATTTCAGAAATTACACATTTCGTGATTTCGAGAAAATGGCGAACAAGGCTTTTGCTCGTCGATATTGTAGTGCTGGTTGTCTTCCTGCCACGTACTTGGAAAAGGAATTTTGGTATGAAATTGCTTGTGGAAAGACAGAAACTGTTGAATATGCATGTGATGTTGATGGTAGCGCCTTTTCATCTTCTTCTAGTGATCCACTTGGAAATAGCAAGTGGAATTTGAAGGTCTTGATTTTATCATCTCTTGTATCTCTTTTGTGCTTTCTTTTCTTTTGATACAGGTTTGTTTCCTTAATAATACCTCTACAATAAATTTTGGGAGGTAGAACTTGCTTCATTTTTAGAGCTTCTATGGGTTTCTCTCTCTGCTAGTTCTTGCTTTCTAACTCGTCTTACTCTATGCAAATAGGCCTGACATGGACTTGTGTTTTGTTTGTTGTACAAGCCAAGGTGCCAATATGAATTTGTATATAAACAATCTCAACTCAACCAAGTATTACCAACCCCTAGTGACAGCTCACTGTGCATCACACACCTGAGCGGCATAACATTTGGAAGCCTGTTAGACAGATTTAAAGAACTAACAAAGCTAAACTTAGCCGATCATGGAGGATTTGATTAATTTCAATGAACTGTAAGCTGTGGGATTGCACACTAAGAATTAACTTTTAATCTAGGCACATGTAAACTTGAGATTGTGTGTACAGTCCAGTCTTAAGATCTGATCTGTGATCTGTCACTGCAGAATAGATTGCTGTAGGGGATGCAGTTGTATCTGCTTCAATGATTGCAGGGGCTTTACTGTATCTGACCCATTGCCCTTGTCCACATTTATGATAGATCTTTTGCTATGAATTGCAGTGGAATTGTGTTCATCAGTGGAATTGTGTTATTCCTCCCTTAGGAGGATGATGTTTTGAAACCCCATTTTAATTCAACCTTATGATAGTTGATTTGATTCTCATTATATGTTAAGATGTAATACTTAAAATGTTTCTACCTCACCGAAGAGGAAGATAATGAGGAAATTTTTATAGCATATTTTGATTTAGAGCAATGTATAGGATATTAGCAGATAGAGAGTCTTTGCATTGACTAACAACTTTTTATTATTGAAGTGTCATTTATACTTGCATGATATATCATTTGCCCTTGTCATATCTGATTGTTTATTCATTAAATTATCATCTTCTTCTATTTCCCCATCTTGAATTCACATCTAACTTGGCATAAAGTTACATCACTAATAATTTTAATGTATCCTGGACCAAACTAAATCTTAAATTTTCCTGTGTTTTCAGAAACTTTCACGGCTACCCAAGTCCAGTTTGCGTCTTCTGGACACATCTATTCCGGTAACTAGAGTATAACTTTTCCCTTCTAATTATTTCTGTATGAAATATTTGCTATCCAATATTTAATGTTGAGTGTTAATCAGGGAGTAACTGATCCAATGCTTTACATTGGAATGCTGTTTAGTATGTTTGCTTGGCATGTGGAAGATCATTATTTGTATAGGTATGCTACACTTCTTTCACTTTCACAGCACCAGTTATATTATAGATCTAGTAAAATACTGTTTATGCCATTATATTTATTCTGTTGCAGCATTAATTATCATCATTGTGGTGCATCAAAAACTTGGTATGGAATTCCTGGTCATGCGGCCTTAAAATTTGAAAAGGTGGTCAGAGAACGTGTCTATACCAATGATATTCTGTCAACTGATGGTGAGGATGGAGCTTTTGATGTACTCCTGGGGAAAACTACTCTGTTTCCTCCAAATATTTTATTAGAGTGCAATGTCCCAGTGTATAAGGCTGTGCAAAAGCCTGGGGAGTTTGTTATTACCTTTCCCAGAGCATATCATGCTGGGTTCAGTCATGGTAAAATATCTATAATCTTTGACAGATGAAATAGTATTTATTATAAATTTCACTTATCTGTCACAATTTGCATATCTATGATATTATAATATTCTGTATTTCTGCAGGTTTTAATTGTGGGGAGGCTGTGAACTTTGCAATTGGAGATTGGTTTCCTTTGGGGGCTGTAGCTAGCTGGCGTTATGCACGTCTGACTAGGATGCCTCTGCTTCCTCATGAAGAACTTCTATGCAAAGAAGCAATGCTTTTGTACAATAGGTTAATACTGGAAGACTCAGATTACTCATCTGCGGACCTGGTTTCTCACCATGACATTAAGGTCTCATTTGTGAATCTGATACGTTTCCTGCATCGTTCTCGCTGGTCTGTTCTGAAATCAGGTGTATGTACTGGTGTTTTTCCAAACAACCAAGGAACAATTCTCTGCAGTCTCTGCAAACGTGATTGTTATATTGCCTTCCTTAACTGTGGTTGTTACTCACATGCTGTGTGCCTCCACCATGGTATGTTTTACTCTGTCTTTTTCTTAATTTTAGTAGTTAAATTATTTGTTTGTTATTGTGATCTTATTTCCAATCCCAGACGTCAAGTCGCTTGACTTCTCATGTGGGAGAACTTTTACACTTTTCTTGAGGGAGGACATTGCTGAAATGGAGGCTGCAGCCAAAAAGTTCGAGCAGGAAGGAGTTTTAGAGGAGGGTAAACAGGAAGCTGAAAGGGGTGTTGACTTCTATAAGTTGTATTCTTTTCCATCATCGAATATGTTGCATGGTGTTGAGGATGGATACTTTCCTTATTGTGAGATAAACATTGAACTGAACCCTGAGAGAGATGAAAAAACTCAAGATCAGTCTGCAAGATTAGAGTATAGCTGTCATAAACAGCATACTCCGGGCCGTGGCACTGAAGATATTGGAAATGAATTTGTAGAAACTTCCCTTTCTTTTGCTGCTTCGACTCTATGTTCATTTGCAAGTGAAGATTCTTGCATAGCCAACAATGTGAGACCAGCTCCTTTGTCTCTGAATGTGCCTATCCATTATGTTATATGTTTTCTTTTTAACTGGCATATTTCTGCATTGAATAAAGTACCTATTATGTTGCTGTCAGAAAGTGCAAATTTTGAAGTTTATAATTTCTCAAGCAGGTACACCAGCAAGCTAATTTTAATCATGTGATTTTTGACACTAAAACATCGGCTGAAGGAGTGTTGCAAACTATGTCTGCATCTTCTCTATCCTCTCTAGAACATAATCGATGGCCAAGTGCTAATTGCAACAATCTTCATGGATCCAATGTTAGAGCTGTGATGGATCAATGCAGTGATGACTCTGATTCAGAGACATTTAGGGTTAGGCGTCGTTCATTGAAAGTGGAGAAAGGAAGTTTTAATGATGCTATGTCATCAAAGAATTCTGAACATCAGGTATTATTTTTTGAAGCACTGAGCTTTTTTTTTTTTTTATGCATTTTGTAACAATTTGTAGTAGATTAACACTGCGTGTCTTCCAATTGTCTGTACTGCTTAGATAATTTTCTGTTCAGGTTAATTTGGGATTTTAAGGCTTAGATGTTAGTAGCAAATATTGACATGTACTGCATTGTTTTAAGTTTGTATTCTTTTTGTTTGCTTGTACCTCATCATTAATTTGGCTTTGGCTTTTCATTGTAGTCATTTTGTTTTTGTTCTGCTTCACTTTTATCTATCCTGGAGCTCAGTTATTGATCTTTGAAATTTATGTTGTGCTCATTCCACAAAACAGGGGTTGAAGCGATTGAAGAAAGTGCAAACTATAGGGCGGTGTGGTCAAGTAATGCCATCAGAGTGCTGCAGATCTGATGAATCGAATGATTCTGTTAGTCATACTCTTAACTCTAAAGAAACTTCAGAGAGTGGTGGGATGGGCAAGTTTGCCAGAGTTAGTTCCATCCCTATATCTATTAAATTCAAGAAGTTGGTTGATGAGGAAGCGACGAGTAAACAGCGAGAAAACCACAGAAATGACAGGTTCCAGCACGATTCGGGAAAAGCCATGAGGGAACCACCCCCTATTGAGATTGGGCCCAAGCGTCTTAAAGTTAAAGGCCCATCATTTCTAGGATCAGATAGCAGCAGATAGAATTAAAATTTAGATTGCGGAGGAGACTAATGAGAAGCCACCATGCCTGACTTGCTAACTTCATTTTCTCTAATGGGGTTGAAAAAACACGAAGACCAGACTGTACAAAATTGATTCTGATTGTGGGAGCAGCGACAAAAATTAACAAAATTTAGGCGAGTTTTATTCTTTGTGCAGGGGTGTCGAATTGGGGCAATCTGCACTGATGACGATTCTTGGCCGGGGTGTTTTTCCGTCTTTGGCAGAAGAATCGTCCATCCCGCTAGGCTGAAATTAGCAGCAATTGGGTTAGTAACTGCGATGTAAATTTGGTTTCTTATATTATTTTATCATTGTTATTAATTAATGTGGCAAAGTTATTTTTGTCAAGGGAAGTGGGTATTTTTCCGCTAATCCATTTGATTTAATACGGTTGAGTCTGCTGCTTCCTCGGCTAGGTTCTTTATTCTTTTTGTAGCAATGGACTAATTGAATAATTGCATAGAAATGAAATTCCTCTTCTTTTCTCGTTTTGGCGCAAATGAAATATCATATATATATATATATATCATTCTCCATTTGAGAGTTGATCATCTTAAAACGAATTCATCCCCAGCAGCCGGGCATTGATGATTTTCAATGATAATAAATTAGAATGAAGATGAATGTAATATTATATTTTATAATTCAATTCAAAAGTATATTACACCTTTCACTTGCAATGGTGTGATTTTAAACCTTCTGGGCTTCTACTTGGGCTATTTCTGGTTTCTGTTCTGGGCTTTATTACTAATTAAGGTCCATAAAAAGTCATAATTTTAGTACTCCTTCGGCCTTCAATAATACAAAACTTGTGAATATAAAATAAAAAGCATGTCATAATTCAGATATACAAAAATAGAGAAGCGAACGTGGGGCCAAGTGTTGCTATCAAGTGGGAGCCTACATCTTTGCTTTAGCTTGAGCTGATGAGGTATTTAAAAAAAAAAAAAGCGCACCTTATTCCATTGTGTTGTGTTGTGTTTTCAAAAGATAGTAGAGTATGAGTCCAGATATGAACAAACTCTATAATCATTTCTCTCTTTATTTCAAGAGAATAAAATTGTAGGAATGAAGAAAAGTAAGACATATGAAAACGCACAATGATAAAAGGAACAAACAAAAGCAAAGCCGAAATTAACTATTATAAATAAAGTAATAATAATGTATATAATGCTAATGGGTTCTTGTCAAAATCTTAGAAATTTCTTTCCATCACCAGTAGTGTTAGATTTGTAGGGCAGCTTCTCTAAGCTTCCCTCCAAGTCGTTGGAAAAGATTCAAAATGTTTCCACTTTTTCTGTGTGTGTCTATATACGATCCTATTCAATTTTGAGAAAATGAAATCCTTACTACTTTAAGTCATGCTATGTTGGGATTGATTTTGATTTGGGGGACAACTCTTCTTTATTAATGTGATCAAGTTCCTTAAGCATATTGTGTTTCATATAAGCAAAAGCTATTTTCCGAATATTGTGTTCAACTCATGAACTTCCACTAATATTCATTAAATATTACCCAATTAATCATATCTTCCTTCTTAATTAATTCCAACCTGCCATCTTTGTAGATTAAATTGAATTTCAAAACTAACAAAAATTTACACGACTAAAAGGAATGAGAAAACTAATGTTGGTTACATTATATTATAACTTTGACGAAATGATATTTTTCACTCTTTAAATTTGGAAAATCTATTTATTCATTTGTTATTTACATTTATTAATAAAAAAGTTATTTTGCATGAATATAGAAAAAATTTAAAAAATATTTTAAAATTTAAAAACATTTTGTTCTTCTTGTCCTCGGTATCTTGTATTTCTTTCTTTTGTCCTTTTGTTTTTTTGAATTTCTTTTACACCTGCCCCTTTATTAATGTTATTCAATTAAAATCTCATCCATTTCTTCATCTAAATCTCTCTGTCCCTCACTCTCACTTATATATCAACTATATCCACCCTTAAACCTCAATTCAAAATTTCTATCGAGAATGTGAGACGGTTATGACAAGCAATGACACTTATTTGGCCTGCGAATGGCAAGATCTGATCTTCAATAGGCCAAGTAGCAGTCTCTTGGAAAGAAGAGAGAGAACGAGAGGAAAAGGAAATTGAGTGGAAAATAGAGAAGTACATAGGTAGCAGATATAGTTAGTTAATGGTAATGTCATGCTTTGAATTCTAAGATATATAGGGGAGGTAAAACAAAGAAAGGATAAAAGAGGCCAGGAATCGAAAAAGGAATAAAATTATGGGCCACAAAAGATATTTCTTGGTCTTAGCCACACCATAAAAGGATTTTCTTCATGTTAAGCCATATAAGGGAGATTGAAACAAGCAGGGAGAAGGAGAAGGATAGTTATTTTTTTATTTTATTTTATATATATAATTTTGGAGTTAAGCCAAGAAGCTTCCACTATTTGGCTATAAGCTTGTCTACAAGTGGGGTATGACGAGTAAAAAGAAATTAAAAAAAATGAATAAAATTTGTTCGTGAAGAGGACAGAAACAACATGAGAAGAAATAAAAAACGAGAAATTAAGAAAATGAAAAAAAAAAAAAAAGAAAAATAATATAATAATTATAATTGTTTCATGGTATTTTTATCATATCAAAAAATGACAAATCGGTAATTGACATTTATATTAAATGTTAAAAGAAGTTTTGTAATTTTACTAAAAGAAAAAAACCAATAACTTTTATTAAAATTAAATTACTTTTATCAATGAAAGTGAATAACAGATAGACAAATGAACTTTTTAAATTTACAAAATAAATAATCATCATTTCATCAAAGTTCAAGTGAGAAAATTATTCAACCTTAAATTAATAACACAAAAGTTACATTCTTGAATAAGATAGTGATGTTGTTGATATTTGTTTTATATAAAACAATGCATAAGTAGAATTGGGTTCAAGGTACTGTTTTAGTCAATTTAAACTTGTAAGTGTTTAACATAGAACTAAATAGATCCGAAATATTAATTGATCTAGCTTCTTTGATTATATTATGATGCAAAAATATTCCTACTATATGATAAGATAACTTTTGCATGAAGAAAAGTGGGAAGCTGGAAACATACTGTTATTGATTACTGATATAAAATGAAGGGTGGGTTCTTCTTTAGTCAATATGTTTTGTAGGAATGTTTGACCACAAGATCATGTGTGTCTCTCTCTCTATATATATATATAGAGAGGGAGAGAGAGAGAGAGAGAGACACACACACACACTTGTTCGCATGCATGAGAGATTCCATTAGAGGATGAATCAAGAATTAATGTCATGACTTTCAATTTTCAATCAACTCCAATAATTCAGTGCTCAATTATAAAATTTAACAAATCAATAGCGAGGTGGCTTACAGAGAGATATGAAGATAATACAAAGTAGCAAGCACACTAAATTCTCGAGTGTCAATTCTACTGGATCATCATCATCATCAGCTCGCTCTAATTTCGTAACTTAATTAATTTCTTCCATATTAATTAGGTTCGACTTGTTATTATATCTTGAGTTCACTGCAAATTTTCCATGTAAGTTACAGAAACATCGAGGATTGATAAACCTTTTCATATTTAAATATTAAACGTAAAATGGTAATTAAGGTTTTCTTTGTAAAAATATATTATCATTATTAATGTTACTTTCAAAACCTTCTTGACCTAAATAAGATTTCCTCAAATGGGAGAGATGAGATCTTTACGTTCCTTTTTTTTTTTTTTTTTTTTTTACAGCTAAGTAAAACAATTAATGGTTGGACTAGGGCAAACTGTATGGATTTAGAGAAATCACTGTGAAAATAATTCTCTCACTTTTCCCAATGTTAAACAGTTGAATTTTACTGTCTATATCACATAATTCACTGCTGAATTCAGAAATGGGATGTGAAAGGGAAACATGCCGGCCCATATTGGCCTTCCAATGACAAAACAATAATGTGCACTAAATAGTGACACTAAATGTCGGTACAGATTTCTTCTTCAATGATTTACTAAAACTATTGTTTGTCAAGTCAAATTGGCCGTCGATCATATTCAAATTCAATTCATCACATTCTATCAGATTTAATATAATTCAATAAAATCATATATTATATCATCTTTTAAGTTTTACTGACAAGTCAATTTTAGTGGAAATGCTATATGCTTATAAATTCTCTTGATTGGATTTTATTTTATTTTTTTTCTGATGAATTAGAAAGAAATTTCTGTGGGAATTTAAGTTGAAATGCAAATGACATTCGCACCAGTGTTCCCACAACCATTGATATGTGGACCATCTTTAAGCTGTTTTAGTATACAAATCTTGAGACCTCTTCAGAATCAAGATATTCTCTTAACAATCAACTAATCAATCACAACAATATTAATTTGATCAAATGGCTTTGGAGTAATAGATCGAGGAACCTTCAAGATTTTATCTTTGATGGGGTTAAATCAAGGTTTATTCGGTCAAAACTAGAGCCCAGAGAAATTAAATGTGATCTCGCTCCCATTCAAAATTTACCCACTTAATATATATAAACAAAGGAAACAAAAAAGAGAGATTATGGGACTAGATCCTGTATATAACAATAGAATAGAGACAACAGGTAGCGGTATCAGCACAATACTAATAAAGACAAACGATAAAGAATTATATAATAATAGGGTATTAATCTAAGATTCCTTCTCCACTCTTTGATTAAAACTATAGCCTGGGAAACCTATAAGAAAAATAATCTTTTTTTTCTTGTACTGACAAAAATAGAACGTTCCACGGTAAATTGGGTGACCCTAATTCTTTTTACCGAGGAGTCGTTGACATTGATCTGATTACTTAATTATAATAATCCCTGCATTAATAATAGAAAACAACATGCCAGTCTTCTATTTCTGTTCTGCATCGTAGCTGCTACAAGGATTAATTTACAAATTTTATATCCGGAACAACATGCACATGAACATATTATAGTGTATAAATAAATTATTATTGTTTTTTTAATGTTTTCATACATTACTTCCAATGCTGTTGGGAACCCTAGGAGAGCCAAGTGATAAATATCATTAGTAATTATTAAGTAGTTTGTGAGAGTGTTTATTATTATTTGCATTGTAACACACAGAAAAATAATTTAATTAAAATTCTACGAATTATGATCTATCTTTCACTGGCATTACCCATTTGATTAAAAAATATATATTTATTTAGGTTTTGGACTTACTTTGTTCTAAGTTGCAAAGTCAAATAATTAATATTAATTCTTAGGATTGAATGACAGCAGGATGAGTTTCTATATAATTATACTTATTATTAACTTCACAACTAAACATGGAGTATTCCGAGGAAGTAAGATCGAATATCGTTTTACATGAAAGTCCCCATGGCATCTTGTTGATCTCAAGGTGAGGTTTGCAGTTGTGTGATATATATGCATGCGAGGCTGTGACCTATATATGTGAGGCCTCAAGCTTAAAATAGTATTGTAATTTATGCAAATCCAAATATTAAATATTTAAATTCAATTCTTTAGAGCACTCTTTGCTCTTTATGCTCCTTCCTTTCCTGTTTTTAATAAAAAGAGGGCAGAACCTAATCTTCCTTTAAATTAACTGAATATATTGTAATTAATATAGGACAGTGCCCCGGAATTACAGTCATCTAAATCAAAATTTGAAGCAGATTATCACCCACGGGGATTTGGTTTCATGTGATCAGGCAGACCAATTCTGCCTGGAGGTCCACAAGATTGGGGCAACTTCTTCATCAGTCGCCTCGCCTCGCCTCGCCTCGCCTCGCCTCGCCTATCTTGTCTAAATTGATGATCAATTTTCGAATTCACTAAGCGCTGAAACTACTTAACGTTATAATAAATGAATGGATTTTTTTAGGCTTATGAATGGGATGCATACTAGCTAGAATAGGATGAAATTACACCATTGGAGGTCGATGAAGGTGGTGTTGGTTGAATAATTTGACTGTCCGTTAACAATGAAAGAGAGTGGGACCTGAAGGTGATGAGTTTATCCAGAAAGAAAGGCAAAGAATATGGGTGAGCTCAAAAGAGAGAGGGGACACCAAAAGAAGAAATAAATGGCAAAGGTTAACGTTTATCAATTAGGCTAATAAAGTTTTCAAAAGCTTTCCAACATTCATCTTTCTATATAAATTGATTCTTCAGTTTTCACGAAAATGGAAAATCATAAAGCCCTTTCCTTCTCCCAATTTGTACGCTTAAATGCATGATAAACCATTACTATTTCAATCCTGATATATATATATATATATATATATATATATATATATATATATATATATGTGTGTGTGTGTGTGTGTGTGTGTGTGTGTGTGTAACAAATGAAAAACTTAAAACTTATTTGAGATAGATTTTAAATATTTTTTATTTTTAAAAATAATAAATAATAAAATCTTATAAAAACGTGTTTGGTAAAAATGAGTTGAAATACTTTCAAAAACAGTTTTTAAAACAATCCTAAAAACTACTAACAATTAAAAGTCGTTTTTATAGTTTTCCTTCACTTTTATCTTAAAACAGTTTTTATGTATTATATTAAATATATTCTTTTCTGGGAAATTTACCAACAAGTTAAAGGCTTAGCCTGTGAAGAACCCTACTTACAAGATTAAGTCAAAAGACACATAAACCTTCCTTGTTTCAGTAAGGTGTTAGGTGACTTATATGATTTAGTTAGGTAATTAAGTTTAATAACCGGAATTAATTTATCCATAAAAGATAAGCAAGCTAAAACTAAAGGACCAAACTCAACTCTGCCTCATTCTATAAAGCCAAATCACCAAACTGGTCAATCTCCTTCTTTCAACTCACACTCAAGGACGATCGATCCAACTTTTATCCTTGACAATTATTCAAAAGAATCATATACACTTTTCGTAAGTCTAGCTAGTTCTTGAGCAAAACAAAACATCTGCCCATTTTGGCATGCTGCACATAAATTGAATTCACTCCAATCAATTATAAATAATTTTTTAGAGAAATTTAACCATTAAGAGTTGATTCTATAATGTAAGCTTGAAATGAATGGGATCCAGATTAATGTGGGCTTTCAGCAATAGGGCAAGTCTAATTAATATCAACTGACAAGCCATTGAAGAGAGTAATTAATATGGTTAATAATTTATATTAAATTATTTAATTATTCTCATGTGATTGTTGGAAGATTACAGACGTTTGTCTGCTTTAAATATGGCTTCAGACTTTCAGTCTGTTGGAGAAGCTTAATTAAAGAGAGAGAGGGAGGGAGAAAAAAAAAAAATAAAAGATATCAATTATAAAATATAATTGCAGAAGTTTGACTAGTTAATATGAAAAATTTATGACAGATTAAAAGTAAAATGAGTTTAATTTAAGTTGTAGATCCGAGGTTAATAAATTGACTTTACATTTAGATCACTTGCATACAAATAATTAAAAATTCTATCATCATTCACCTGGATCTTTCCTTCACCACAATCGTGGATTTATCTAGTTCATAGAACAATGAAAAACCAAGCAGTTTTTTTGGGTTAAATTCACAAAGTTAATTTAATTTGATTAATTGGCTAATATAGCTAGTATCAAAGGTGACATTAAGAATCTACAAAATCTGAGTGGAGCATAAAGCGTATTCGTATGTACAAGAGAAAAGTGATGGTATTGCTGGAGCCAGCAAAAATATAGATGGTAGTTTTCTGATTAGGTTTTCTATCATGTCACAACCTGATAAATAGTGATCGACGTCCAGCTGTTAAAACTTTCGGAAACTCTCAAGTCTCATGATTGCAAGAAATATTATGAGAAACGAATCAATTCTTTTACTTATTCGTTATAAAATGAAGGATATTCTATAAGCTGATGACGACTATTAATCGATTAAGTAAAACTTTTTGAAAACAAAAAGGATGTAATTGAAAGTGAATATCATGAAATTTGTTGGAAGAAATCAGGATAATATCTTTAGCTAAATATTAGTTGAGACTGTTCATGTATTAATACAAGATTAATTGTAGATTGGTTTGATATCAGATTTAATTTCTTATAATACTTGAGATATTAACAATTATTAATTAAGATTCCACTTCCATAATATATAGTATTAGTCATAAAAAAATAGTGAGACAATTATTGAACTATACCATTAAATTTAATTTATTATTTAGTTGAATAAGTAAAAGTGAGTAAAGCTAGTTTTTCGATAATATAGCGAGTACTACTAAATTATGAGATAAGTTAATTTATGGGTATTATTAGGGAAGGTAAAAAGGAGGGTATTGGAATTAAAATATGGTATATTATTAATTAACTCTCTCAAACAAGTGTTTTTTTATCTTTTTATCCGAGATCGTGTCAATATCTATACGGACAAAACTCTTATTTGTTAATTAACTCAATAATTTGAGAAAAGAAAGGAAGGAAAGTAGAAATTATTTATGTATTATTTATTTACAGGAAAATAAAATAATTTTATTTTTTTGTATTAAAAAAACCTTTTAATTGAAAGTCACGCGATTAAAAGATTTATGGCATAAACTAAAAAGGTTTTGCATCTCAGCTGTTTCAATCACTTTAACATGTCACCAGACAAAGAATTCTCTTTCAAGAAAAGTTCATTGGAATTTCTTTTCTAAAGGGGAGACTCGTAACACATAATCATAGGCATAGAAGAAATTTTTTTTTTTTTATTTTATTTTATAAGGACTGATTCATAACTTTGTAAAACAATGTTTTATTAGATTGTAGAAAGGACTGTGCAAACTTTTTTAAAAGAAATGTGAATCGATTATGTTTGTGTGTTATTATTTAGAAATGGGAAAAGCATTGGCCAAATTAGAAGTTGAAATAAAAGAACAAATTCAAAACAAGATTATGAACAGAAAATTTTAACAAAATATTATCTAATTTCACAGTGTAGTCCCTATCTGTAGGTGATAATCAAGAAAAACTTGTAATTTAACGCAACCTTCCCTAATTAGAAATAACGTAAAGGACCAGCTTGGTACCTATTTAATTATTATTAATAAAGATATTGTCAAAAAACATCACTTGTTTGGGACCAATATACTTCAAAAAAAAAAAATTATTGGTATAAATAATGAGTTAGGGGATATCAATTAATTATGTTGCAGGCGGCCACGAGATCAAAGATGAGCCACTTACCTTGTTGAGTTGAGCCTATTCAATCCTTAACAGGTTCTCTCTCCCTCTCTCTCTCTCTCTCTTATTTACAAATAAAATTAACAAGAAAGCAAGCTTATTTTATGCAAAATTTGGAATGAGAAGTTAATTACCGAGGGTTTAATTGTTGGTATTTCTTAATCTGATATTAACATTAGGGCATCCAATTTAAAGTGAAAGAGACTTGTTACTTATAAAAAAAAGTACAAGAGGCAATAATCCAAAAATGTAACTTTCATTAACAATAATAAACAGAAGCTATCCAATGGGTCAAATGTACTTATGGACACTGTATGATTCCGATGTTGCATTTGCAGTTACCATTTTTTAAAACATTGGATGAAAATCATTTAACTTTAGATCACTTTTGTCGTCAAGTCAGTTTATGGGATTCCTGTTTAAATTTTTAGCGAAAGTTAATGTAACGGACAACGTGACAGTTGATTAAGCAAACAGTGAAAACCCTATTAATGTGTTTGATGACTTAGTGAATAGTAAAAACTTGGTGACATGGTGGGGGGTTAAAATAACCCACCTATTTCTCTCTCCTTTACTTTTTTCAATTTTCTCTTTTGTTTTCCGCCATTGTCAAAATCCTTGTCCATTGTAGCGACTACGTTCAATTTTCTCTTTCGTTTCTTTTTGTTCTCACTTCTTATTAATGGAAATCTATTGTCATTTGCAAAGGTTGAAACTTTTATTATCTGTCTTCGCTCGTCCGTGTGAACGTCAAAGTGTAGTTAGGGCTTGGATATTGTGTTCATCAAAATCTCTTTTGTCTGCTAAAGTCATCAAAATTTGATTTGAAAAATTTTAGGTTTGTGACTGCACGTTTCTTTGTATTATTGAATGAAGCAAAGAAATGATATAGGAGATGATAAGTGAAGGAATTGTAGACAACATACCAATGTATTTCTATAATGAAGCTACTACGTTGAGGAAATTGTAGACTAATTCCAATCCTAGAACGTGATTCTTTGGTTGTGTAACTTATAAAGTAAGTTATTAGTCATTTTATACGAAATTTGGGATTTATTGAGTAAATTGGGATTCTAATGACAATGGTTGATTTTTTGGAAATTACACAAGTGTAAGGCTCTTGTCATTATTTTCAATGGGTAGATCACCCAATGCAAGCAAGGGCTAGACATGTCATAGTTGGTCTATTATAGAAAATTAAAAGACTAGAGAGGGAAGAGATACTCAGAGAAAGGAAAAGAGGCAATAGTTTGTGTGACAAAGTCTGAGTCTGGATTGGGGTTGTTATGATGGTAGTTGTAATGGTAATAGCAATTTTGTTAGTGTAGAAGGAGTTTAACCATGATAGAAAAGGACATGTCTGTGGTAATTGTTTTTAGGTCTGGAATAGGATGTCAGGGTAGTAATTACCTTTGTATTGCAAACTGAATGTTGTGGAATTAAGATTAATGTTCTATATTGTCAAATTATTGATGAACCTGTGTTGAAAAATGTAAATTTCTATGTTTTGGAATAACATCAAATGACCTGTGTTGTTGATCAAAAGAGCTTATATTTATGTATGTATTATGTGTATTATACTCGTGCTTTAGAGTAGAGCATCAAATGACCTGTTTTTAGTTGCACCTAAACTATAGAAAATGTAAATTGCAGTTTGCAGGGACTACAGAAAGTATTGTAGGCATGGTCACTTGATTAGTCATCTACTACTTTCATAGTCAGTAATGTTTTCAATAGTTTCAATGGTGATCAATTACTATTAATACCTTGATAGCTGCGATCACTAATAGTTGTACATAGTAAAACAAAATTTATCTTATCCTAGCTACTTACAGCGGCTAATATAATTTTAGGAATATAAGTAGACAAAAATAATGACAATGTGATGTTTCAAAGGTAGACAACCATAAACAAGAGATATTCAAACTTCACTATATTGTATTAACATCTATTGCATTTACAACAATTGTCAAACTGGGAAGATCAAACACTCTAGCAACCCTCTTACACTTTATCACTCAACCTAAAGCTGAAAACTACTCAAAACTAGAAACCACTCAACATTTCATAATTCCCTATTCTCTTATTCTTTTCATTTCCTTTCAATTGAGTAGTGTTCCTGAATCTTGATGGAACTACTCTTCCCTTTCCTCTATTAGGCTTCAATTTTTGAGTGATGATCTATTTGAATTTGTGGTTGTTGTGGTTATTGTTGTGTCATCTAACAAGTTTCATTTATTGGTTAATCTAGGTTCTAAGGTGATAATCTGTTTGAATTTGATGGTTGCTTTATTGGTTATTGTGGTGGTTGTTGTGTCATCCAACAAGTTTCGCTTGTTAGTTGATCTAGGTTATTACTCCTACTTGCCATTGGAGTTATAGAGGGGACCTTACCACTGTCAGCTATACCAACAGAGGGATGTGAAGCCTTTTTCCTTTCCTATTACAAACATTGATTCATAATATAATTTATATTTGTAAAAAATAGCGGAGGTAACATATATGACTTAGAAGGAAATTTACAAGTATTGCATGAAATTTGCTATTATGGTCTATTTGTCTATAAATAGTACAATGAACAACAATAATCCCTTTTCAACTTAGTTTTTGCTTGATTTGAGATCAATCTCCTCAGCTTCCTTTCTTGTTGTTATTTGCTTTCTTCCTTTCTTTGGCTTGTTAACCAATAAAGGTGGAAGGATTGGAAGCAGGCCACTCCGAGGCCATACATCTAAATAAGGTAGTGGCTGAATAAAGTGACTATACACCTTACAATAAGTACTTGTATAAAGTGACATAGCTTTTATGGTGTTCATTGTTGCCATATATGGAGACAATGGCATGGACACAAGGGATTCCAGTTATATCCTAGTTTTTACATGTGTATGTCCTTGCCTTCAAGTCAACTACCATTTGGACTTTATGTCCTTTGACCTACATACAGACACTGCTATTAAATTAGGGTGTGAGACTTAAGTACCATTTTTTAATTGATCAAACTTTTTCTGGATTTTGGGACACAAATCTCCTTGAACTTTCTTCATCTTATTCAACTTTTTCCCAATCCTCACCATCAGTTGACTTCTAATCATCTCCATTATTGTGATTATACCCTTATCCATTGCTTCTAAGATGTATTTATTGAAATACTCACATAAGTTATTCAGTAGGAGATCATATGAACTTCTAGAGGAGAAATCAAATATGGTCCCATATATGAAATGACTTCTTATGCAACCAAACTAGAGTTTTTGGACTCGTTTCTCCAATCTTTTCTATTGCAATCCTAAAAACACCATTATACGTTGCCCTAGCTACATCTCAAAGTAAATTCTTAAGCTCATTACCCTTGAATTTTCCTCTGAAGTTGGTGTACATGTGTCTAACATAACATGTGTCTTTCGTATTAGGGTATGTCCTGCCAACGACATTCAATAAGCCTTGATTACATAAATATGCAAAGGACAATAAAGTAGTTAGAACAAAAGAAAAATGGTAGAATAAAATTTCAGAACAAAGAAATGAAAACTATAATATGGTACCTTTTGCCTATAAAAAATAATAGTCCATTGGTGGCTATTAACTATTTCGAGATATTCATCCAGATGCTGTAGGAACTAGTCCCAATTTGTAGTTTCTTTCTTCTTCACTACAACTCATGCTATAGGATAAATAAAATCATTGATCTATCCCGATAGCTGACAATGGTTGACCTCCATAGAATTCCTTCAACCAATATCTCTCAACTAACCTTGAACCCCTTTTTCAATGCCTCTAAATGTCTAACCTTCTCTTACCTAGAAATCAATGATGGTTCCAAGATTGTTTCTTAGTAACTTTAGTTTATTACAAGCTTTCAAACTGTTTTCTTTTATCACCATTGATCATCTTAAGAGCTTGTTTTTTTTACTCTCCAGGCTTTGAATTTACTTACTCACAATCTTATTTCCTTATAAACAGTGCTAACAAACCTTTCAACTGATTAACCAGGGTCAGCCCTAAACCTATCCATATATTGCTTAGCTAACCACCTCTTTGTCATATGTTTCAAAATCCTTCACACATGTGTGCACCACCACACATGATTTAACTTACATTGTAGGGTCCTAATTGTTCACTTTAGAAGCTTATAGTTTTTAGCCTCAATTTTTAAAGTATTTAGCTTGACATCTTTTTTTTTATTATTAATTGGAAAATGAACTTGGAATCTGTTGTACATGTTATACTCACGAACAACTTCTTTGAATTGTTCAAAACTCTTAAACCACATTCATACTTTCCACTCCCAAGTTTTAACATCCACCTCACTCTTGAATTTTGGATACCTTACAATAGCCTTTCTTTTTGAATCTGACTCAAAGTACAACTCATATGAGTGATCATACTTTGATGAATTATCATTCATATTATATTCAATTTAAATCCTTTCACCACTTGATTCAACCCTCGCCTTATCATTTTTTAGTCTTGTAGTGACCCCTGCCCAGGCCTACTGTGCGCAACTGTAATATATATATATATATATATATATATATATAATAATAATAATAAAATGTGCCTGTGATGGAGATCCCTACGAGGGAAAAGAAAATTTACTGTTGCTCAACATACTTTTAAATCAATATACGGAAGCGTAAAAATATAAATATGATCATTAAATAAGTCACAATAATTTTTCTGAAATGCGATAATAATATAATACACATAACGTAATAATATAATCCATACAGTGCATAATAATATAATACACATAACGTAAATACATGAAATGCGATTAATCAGAGCATGTGAGCCGAATTTCAAAACTAGCTGCAGAGCCATGTCCCCAAAACCTCACGGCTGCATCACCACATCTCAGTCCCCAAACTTACTGACCTGCAAAAGAGAAAGGAAGGGAAAGAGGTGAGTGACAAAATCACTCAGTAAGCATTTCTTATCTCTTACACAGACAGGTCATCAAGCAAAGGCTGATCCTCGATTAGACCTCGAGCTCTCAGCTTACTGTTTTCTTACTCATTCTTATTATTCTTGCTTTACAGTAGCTTATTCATTCTTTTTCTTAGCTCTTATCTCTTTACTTTCTTTAATCATTTCATTCTCAGAGTTTTCATCTGTTTATTGCTTTATACTTTGTTCTTATCTCATATGTTTCTTATGAATGTGGTACATGACATGCTATGCATGCTCTGATGTCATGTAAATCTCATTTATCATAAAACTTGCCCCTCGGGTTGATTTTCCGAAAACACATCTTTTTTAAAACTCTTTCTCATAAAAATCTTTGATCCGAAGATCCTCATATATATACATGTAGGATATCTGAAAATAGTATCAAAAGTACTGTATCTAAAAAATATCTCTGTTATGCTGGTCAGTCTGATGAACACAGGGATTCGACACTTTGGCCGTATGAGTTCAAACCTATAAGAAAACTACTCGTGCATGACCATGTCCTCTCTAGCGGATCATGATTTCCCTCTCTAGTGGGCGTGCGAACTCACAGGCGCCCCTTCGTATCCACCTCTAACTGATGTCCAGAACATCGTATATATATACTTTTTTAAACATCTCTTGGATCCGTAGACCCCTTTTTCTGAAAATGTCTCATATGTGGCATGTCATGCTCAATGCTCAATAATCATGCGTGATATGGTGTTATCTCTTGTTATTTTTATGTTTCGCATGCTTAGATTTCTCTTAGGAAAGCTTAGGATTACTTATCTTTATTTAAATTTCTCTTTTCTATCTTTCTTAAGCCACACGGGCGTGTGTGTTAACATGCACGGGTGTGTGTCAATGCACACGGGGCCGTGTACTTCTCATGCTGTTAGGCGTGCAATGTTCTGGAAAATTTCTCAACATTCATGAAATAAGCTGACCACACGGGCGTGTGGTGCACATACATAGGCGTGCATGACTAGGCATACGGGCGTGTATCACACTGCATGGGCATGTAACAACCTTAGCACCATCCCGTGTCTTGCCTACACAGGTGTGCGCATTTGGGATTAGACACACGGGCGTGTACACTCGGGTACACGGGTGTGTGTGTGGATTTTCATAGCACACGGGCAACATGCAAGACCTTGTCTCATGCAGATTTGAGGCCACACGGGCATGTCCCCTCAGGTACACAGTCGTGTGCTCAACCCAGAATCTGTAGATACGTCTGGAAACCTAGAAAATCTCACTCAAACACATCCAAAACTCAATCAATCTTCAATTAAACACAAATACAACACATACTCATGCCCATAAACATACTCAACTCATACATTTCTCATTTAGCTCAACAAATCTCATGCATTTCTCATCAAAAGCATACCCAGCAACATACACAACATACATTGCATATTCATCTCATGAATCTTCATACATTTCATCATTTCATCATTTCATCATCAAAACATGCTGAAAAACATCCACAACATGCAACAAATGTCCAGAAAGGTGGAAAATCAGAAAAGCATGCTGGAAACCTAAGTGAAGAGGTAAAGAAATACTTACCTCTTACCATGACATCCGGATCTCTCTCTCTAGCTGGTCCTGGATCTCTAACCAGAACTATGGTAGCTGGTTGGACGGGTTCAACTCTAGGGTTTTTTGGAAAAAGGAGAAGAGAAAGAAAGCTGAAGGAAAACTACGGGAAAATACAGGAAAATGACTTATATGTCTCATCTCTCACCTGGCACACGGGCGTGTGCCCCTTAAAAACCTGAAATTTCTCTCTCCTCATGCCATATATGAAATATCCTTCCCAGAATATCCATATATAAGCCACGAAAGGCTTCTAAATGACTTTGCTATCCCTGGGCTATTACAAGTCTTTTAGCTTTACTCCTTGTTTTAGCTTCACTTAAATCATTGTCCCTTGGTTCACTTTGTGTTGTGTTAGATATACCATAAATACTGAATTTCTTTCATTTTCTTACTCAACTTATTTTACCTAACCGCTTTCTTCTTTCCAATGAACCCTAGACTAAAAGGCAATTAACCAACAACCATAATCTAGATTAGAGAACTAGAAATAACTAGAGAGAGAAAAAGAGAAAGAGAGAGAGAGATCTTCCATGGCTAGAGGTAAGTATTTTCTTACCTCTTTCACCTTGTTTCATAGCATGTTTTCTTGGTTTGGGTTTCTAAAAGTGTTTTTTGTATGTTTGAAACACATTCCAACATACTTACATGATGAGATGATGCTTTTGATGAGTTATCTTTGTAAATATTGATGTATATTTGCTTAGATGCATTATTATAAGAAATATGTGACATATTGATGATTTATGATGAGTGGATGGAATGAGTATGCTTATTTGATGATGTGTTAAGTGTATAAGTGTTAGGTTGAGTTTTGGTTATGCTTTAAGTGAGATTAGTCTGAATTTTTAGATTTTTAGATGCGTTATTACGAAAATAAAGTTGAGCACATGACCATGTATATAACATGCCAAGGTTAGGAATGTCTTTTAGGCAACTAATTTGGGTTAGAATGAGAATTGAGAAGAATACTAGGGTTGTGAGAGAGTTCAGGGGTGAAATAAATATTTTCCAGAGTTAGGTGGCTTGTGCATGGATCCTGTTAGGAGGATTTACATGTAAGCGCAGGAAAAGGGCAATAGCATAATTTTTTTTCCATGCACGATCATATGGGTTGAGGCACGTGCCAATTCATGCGATTAGAATCAGTCGCCTTCATTTTAAGTTAAACTTATCCATTTTTCAGCCATTTTCACCCAAAGTTTCTATTTGATTTTCAGAGAATATCAACCCTAGAAGGGAAGACCAGCAACCAGGACCATCTAATCCAGCCTGAGAGTGAGTTTTTCTTAAGAGAGAAAACTTGTTTTGCATGGCTAAAGGTAGGTGTTTCTTATCTCTTTCCTTCTCTTCCTTCGTGTGATATGTTTGTTGTGCATGAGTGTGAGGTTGTTTTCAACATGCTTGTGATGTTTTCTTACATGTTTGATGATCTTGAAATGATGATGATGAGGATTATGCATGAATGTTTGAGATGGATATGTGACATGTATATGTGTATATGCTTTGAAACGATTTGAATGATTGAGTATGAGAATTTGTGTTATTAGTAGCAAAAGCATGTGTATATGATGTGCATGTTAGAAATGATTGATTTACATTTGGTATAGAAATTAGATATGAATAAACATGATCAAGCCAGTCATGTTGATGCAGAGTGTAATGCACGACCATGCACGCGTAGCGCATGCTAGTGAATACTGTATTTTGTATGGTCACGGTCATGTTCGCGTACCCATGTATGACCTAGAAATGTAGGGTCACAACCGTGCATGTTCATGTCACGGTCGTACACCAGTAGAAAATGAGAAAATACAGGGAAATTATAGAACCTAGCATGACCAGCAGGCACAATTGGCTCATGACCCATGCAAGCTTATGCACGCTTGTGCGCATACATACGCACGCCCGTGTGTCAGGCAGAAAAGAGAAAATAAAGCATGAATAAGCATAAATGCACAGTAAAAGCCATCAAATTGATATAAATAAGTGAAATAAGCTTAGTTAAGCTTACATGATGCATCATATGCATAATATAGCATGAAATGTCATACAAAGTTTTCAGAAATGGATCTAAGGATTCGAATACATGTTTTCAGTAGAAAAACATTGATTTCAGGGTGAATACAAAAGGGCACTTGTGAGTTTCAACATACTCGATATGGGAGCTAGCATTAGGAGCTATATGCTCATACTCGCCATTATATATTGGTATATGCTGGTGTGCTCAGTTAGCAACTTAGGGTTTGATGATCCGAGGATCAAATATCAGTATTTAGTGTAGGACACTCGGTTTCAGTTATTAGATTTAGTGGCAGCACATATGTAGGCAGTTTCTAACACGTGTTTACATAGGAAACTCATATGACCAAGGTGTCCAATCCCTGTATTCATCAATCTGTGTAGTACAATTTTCAGATGTGATTTCAGTTATAGTTTTCAGTATGTTTCAGTAGCTTTTACGTAAGCTTTTCAGATGATTTTAGGATCTTTTGATCCAACAGTAGTATTTCAATAAAATAGTTTCAGAAAGCTATTTTCAGTAAATAGACCAATACCTAGACATGATTTCAGTATGTCTCATAGCATGTCAATCTCATATGACATATACATCAGAATATCATTTAGATTATGATAAAACAGTAAGAAACAGTAAATCAGTAAGAAACAGTAAATCAATAAGAAACAATAGAATAGTAAATATTTAGAACACAGGAAAATCATGTGATGATATGTGAATTACAAAAAACATATACCAGAACAAGAAAATATAGAAATGTCAGAACTGAAAGGACATATTAGAACAATACCCGAGAGAACCAGTTCGGTTTCTCTCCAGAATATATGTTTCAGTGTTTAAATGTAGTGGTAATCTTCTGAGGAGGATTGGTTTAGGGTCAGAGATACGGAATGCTTACTGGGTGAATATATCACTCACTCCCTACTTTTCTTTCTCCTGCAGGTTAGTATTTTGAGGGCTGAGAGGAGAAGATGGCTGTCGTTTGAGATCCAGCTTTTGTTTTTAGTTTTGAAGCATGTTTCTGGTTTGCATGCTTTTATAGTTTAATTGCATGCTATTGTACAATATATGTACCTATATGAACACACACATACTTTGTAAATATTTTCATGATATAAAATAAAATTTTTGTGCATGTATATATAGATGTATATGCATTCACCACATGTTTTTCGTTGTCATACTTCAGCTCAGCTTTAGGTATTTTTGTTAGGTATTATTGGTAGTATTTATTGTTCATTTGAAATTATATTATTGTTAATTTATAGAAAAACAGAAAACAGTAATATCCAGCAGGAGTGCCTACAGTGTACCCACATATATATGCTCGTATGACCTTATTTCTACTATAACATGACCTTACATGGAAACCATGTGTGCCTAGAAAGCCTAGACACACATCGGTGTGCTTATTCCCAAATTCACATGCCCATATAAGTAAGACACAAGAGCATTATATGTGTAGCCATATGCCTATATAGGTGTGGCACACACTTATGTGCCTTAATGCACGCCCGTGTGTCTTATACCATACGTCTGTGTGGCCAATTAAAGCTTTACAATAAACTTTCAAAAGCTAGCATGACCAAGAGTACGACTAACACACGGTCTCGTGTGCCTTTCTACATGCCCGTGTACTAAGAAACACTTGCCCGTATGCTATGAATAAGACATAGAATGAATTTTAAAGCCTTCTTAAGTTACTTTAATCTAAAGATAAAACAACATCTTATGCATGTTTAACAATATAGAACATGATATGCCATATTAGAGTTTTCATAAACGGATCCAAGGATTCAATAGTATATTTTCAAAATATAAATATACAATATTTCATACATCAATTAATGTAGATACGAGGAGATACTTATGAGTTTACATACTTGCTAGAGAGGGAAACCAACGTCTATTGGAGAAGATATGATCTTTGACCAAACTTGTTAGAGAGAGTGCTGGTTGTGCACAAGTAGATTTTTTATAGGATTAAACTCATATGGCCAAGGTGTTGAATCCTTGTATTTAGTAATCTAGCCAACACAATAGTTACTTTAAGATATAGTACTTTCAAAGACAGTTTTTAGTATATATTATATGTATATATTCAGGATTTTCAAATCATAGTTATTATTTCAGAAAAGTTTGCAGAAAACCATGCCTAAGGGCAAGTTCTACAATTATTGAGCATATACATGATATCAACATAGACATATCATGTCATGTATAGTATCCTTTGAGAAATAGAACTATATAAAGATAAAAGATATTATAGAAAACAAAAACATTATAAAGACAAAAAATAAAGAAAATACTAAGTAAAATATAATGTGATAAGTTGTAAGACCCGCCGCCACGAGTACCCCTGTCGCTGAATACTGGAAGGACCTTTTACTAATAATCTGAAAACTCGGGTACCCGCGACGAGAATCCTACGAAAATAATAAAATCCTACTGAACTATACAAACGAATACAATGTAGAAGCTGAAACTGAAATATACATTTACTGTCTGAACATACATAACTGTACAATGAGCCCATACTGACCTTTCATATATACACATACTGTTTTTGTACATCTAATTACACAAAGCATTTACAACAATGACCTATCAGGTCCAAACTGAAAATACATACATAAAACTGTGGTGTGGGCCCTCTCCCGCTAGCCTCGATCCACCCGCTCCTCAGTAATAGCACGAACACCTGAAAAGGATGGAAGAAGGAGAGGGATGAGTGATAAAGATCACCTAGTAAGCGCTCCTTACTTCCCTCAAAACCCAAGCAAGCAACACACAATATCAAACATATCTGGCCTCGGCCCTATTCATACATCTATGCGCTTGCTGGAATCTGAAACTGGTTATCTGAATCTCATTCATTTACTGATATCATTATTATTCATGTCATAATGTGTATCTCATGCCATACTAACTGAAAATACTGTGAATGCATGCATCTGAACATCTCTATCTGTATGTACCCGAAGGTACCTGCTGTGCTGATCAGACTTGGTGAACACAGGGATTCGACATCTTAGCCATGTGGGCTGAACAGTCTAGCTATTGGCTAGAAAGCTAAATATACTGTGCTAAATGATCTGACTAGTGTCAGAAGGCTAAATCTGAAATGCTGTTGAACATTCTGACTGGTGTTAGAAAGCTGAATCTGTAATACTACTGAACATTCTGACTGGTGTCAGAAAGCTGAATCCCACAGATGCCCCCTCGAGTTCACCCTTACTCTTACCCGTATATCGGGTTCTGAATACTGAATACTGAACACTGAATACTGCTGAATTCAGATCCCTTGATCCTCTCTCATGTTGCATGTCATGCTATGATATGCATATACAACTTTATTATCTGAATTCATGCTTATCTGATGCTTATCTGAAGCATTTATGCCATTAAATGAATTTTCCATGCTTTATTTCTCATTTTCTTTTCTTTTTCTGGAAAACTGCAGGTGCACGGGCGTGTGGGCAAGGGGCATGGGCGTGCAAGGCTCACACACGGGCTTGCAGGTCATGGACACACGGGCGTGTGCCCAGACGCACGGGGCCGTACGCTGGTCATGCATCCAACCGTGCAAGCTACTGAAATTCTAGAAAATTTCACTGAAAATTCTACACACGGCCGTGTCTCTCAGGACACACGGGCGTGTGGCTGCGATTCTGGCCGTGTACACGGGCGTGTGTTCTAGAAAGCAAAGGCACACGGTCGTGCCATGCAGGCACACGGTCGTGCGTCTTGTTCATCAACAAGAACACTTGCCGGAAATTTTACAATTCATCAACCATTCCTCAATCAATCACAAATTCATCTCAAACACACATTCCCAGCATCTCAATAAGCACATTTGAAGCATCACATTCAACATGCATCAATCCATGAGCATTTCACCATGAAAGCAACCACTTTCTCTCACTAAACACATCCAAGCTTGTATGCATGGATTCAAGGATAGTCGTTTCATCATTTCATGCCACAATCATCATCAAACAAATATGCACAAGCTCATCAACATGCAAAACAACACAATTCATCAAAGAAAGTTGGGAAAATGCGAGTAGAAGTAAGCGAACACTTACCTCGCGCCATTGCCTCTGAAAGCTCTTCTTTCAAACTATTCTCTTTGCTCTCTAACTTGATCGGGAGCTATTTGTTGCTGGATTTCCTTTCTAAGGTTGAGAGGAACTGAAACAAAGAGAGAAACTTTGGCTAAAATGAAAACTGGGTGAGCATTACTCATTTCCCACTCATTCGTATGATCGAATCCTTCTGAAAGGATAG